>VYZQ01010207.1:47620-82429 GCA_013400655.1 Mystacornis crossleyi
TCCCTTGATTCTTTCCACGGGCAAATCTGTCTCCAGGGAGGGTTGCAGGAGACCCCACTGCAACATCATGGGACCACCAGTCTCATCAATTTTTTAGCTTCTAAAACAGGGTGGCCATACCCAGACTTCCCACTGGAAACCATCTCTGACCACTGCAAAATCCCAAACTACATCTACACTAGGAGGGAACAACTCCTGTCTTCACTGCTGCACAAACACATCCCCACCTTGAGCTGCAGGGGCCCTGCAGGGGCTCTGCTGAGGCTGTGGACAGCAGGAGGATTTGCAGAGGCATCTCCAAGATTAAAAGCACAAGCTGTGCTCTGCTGAGACTTGTACTGTGCCTTTGAACATCCCTCCAAAGGGTGGTGCACATTAGAAACTAAGGCACACATGGTATAGAAAAATAAAATCATAAAATCATTGAAGTTGGAAGAGACCAAGATCATTGAGTCCAAACTTTGATCAAACACCACATCAACTAAAAATAAAATCTAAGCTTCTATACACTTTGATGAATATTGGCCCTCAAATCTCATAGCAGTAATAAGTAAATCTCCCTTGCTCCAAATTGAGACAGAACAGAGCATTTTAGTGATCATTTCTGATCTCCTTAAACATCCTAAACTTTAAAATTAAAAGTACACACATGCAGTGTATTTATTTATTTACAGGCACAGAGAATAAACAGGACTGCCAAACTCCTGACACTTAAAGCAGCTCCATGCACACATCTGAGTCCTGTACATGCAAAATGAGTGTCCGTTAGATCCCAGATCCATCTGTTGGATCAGAGGGGACTGTGAATAGCACAAGACTTCCCAAAAAACACACAGGAAAATTCATTTCTCACTGCTTCTAGTTAAGCATGCACTTCTCTGAACTATTTCTTTTAATTTCTAGAGGAGGTGAGCCACAACAACTCTGCACAAGTTTTCCATGCTTCCAGCAAAAGCAGTGTCTGAAGGATGAGTACAGGAGACAACCCCTCATTGCCCTGCTCCCCAGAGCCCCACCATCTGAAAAATCATTGTCTTTCAGTTTCAGCATGATTTACTGTCCTCAATCTCCTTGAAATTCTGCCCATGAGAAACCAAAATAGCACCTTGCCTTGTGCATGAACCCCATGCAGCAAACGAGCATCGAAACCACTCGATTTCAAAGGCAGGGGAATGTCAGGGAGACATAACTGCAGTGACAGTGGCTCGAGGGGGTGACTGCACCATCTCGTTATTCTTCAGCAAAGGTACAAGCAAATGCCACTAACTTCAGTTTCGCTTTCTTTCAAGGAAGTCTTTCTCTTTAGATAACTACCTCTGTTCAGGGGCCTTTTGAGGCTCCAGCGTGACTCTGTCAGTGGGAGGGCTTGGGCATCCTTATTTTATACTAAAGATGTCCTGTCCAAACTCTACAGGCCACTTCCTAAAGTGCCCTTAACACCTGTACACAAAAAAATTCATATTCATTTTACCTAGATAGGTGCTTAACCAAAACAACTTCTTCAGTGATATGATCACAACAGGCTCCTTCAATAAGCAAAAAAAAAAGATATAGATATCCCTATCAATTCAAGACAATTCAGACCTTAAATACCTTCTTATTAAGGTATTTCTGTTATGTCTGCTGTTAAGAAAGACAAATTCAGAAACAGAACCCAAAAAATTGTATTTGTCTTTTGATAAAGTTATGGATTATACCCTGTGCCAGACAGTAAGCTCTTCACAAAGACTCTTTGATTACAACTCTGTGTGCTCAGACTTTGTGGAACAGCTCAACACGTCACAGGACCACAGTTCTGGGGTTCAGCTTTTAAGCATATATTCACTTACCGCTCATAAATAATACTCAAATAGTCAATAACCCAAAAAGCCAACCAAAATTTCTCATGGTCTTGTATTTTGCATTCTATGGATGCATCATTCCTCAGTCCCCTCATTAGCCTTCTCCCTACAGAAAGGTGGAAAGGCTTATTGAACTCACAACAGCACTAGGTACTGTTTGTGAGACTCAAAATTAACATTTTTAATTATCAGGGAAAGGCTGACCACGACCTGGTGTCTCTGGGCAAAGCTAATTCTCACATATTTCAAACATTGTTATTAACCTAGTGGGTTGTTGGGGTTTTAGGAGGTTTTTCGTGTGTTCTTTTCTTTTCTTCTCAAAGAATTTTTCCCCATGCTAAGGCACAATTGCTGGGTGCTTAAGAGAAACAAAAAGATCTCGACACAAGGGAGGGGCCCAGCTGTCCCCTTTGTCTTGGGTTTTTTCTCAGGTGGGGGGCAGAGATGCCTCAAGATTTAGAACTGGAAAAAGGAGTTAGGTGCAGTGCTTGGGGCTCATTGCCCTCCTGNGATTCAATTTCAAAATTATAATAAGTCGAAGGGAAGGGGGTTACATTTTCCATTCCGGGGTGGGAGGGGGACTCCTGCCTTTCCTTCGTAGACACCTGTCCTTCAAACCAAAACACGGGTTCTGGTTAAAAGTTTGCCCAATCACTAAGAAACAGTAATTTCTGTCAAATTACCCTGTTTCACGCCGCAAAATCGGAGCTGCATGAAAAAATATCTTGGGGAAATGTTTTCAAGCAGCTTCCCCTGCTCTCTTTCAGGAAAATCACCTCCCCTACACACTGACAAACTCCTTCTTTTCTGCCATATCTGTAATTAGCAAAGAATGCCAAGCCATAAATACTTATGCACAGATGGGTACTGAAGTACCTTCAGAAGTTCAGCACAGGCCTTAATAGTCAGATTTTTCAAGCAAGCTTTGATATAAACCCTGCAGGTTCCAGAGGACTTGTCAGAAGACCCTGCTAATCACCCCTCTCGAAGAGATGCATTTCTCACCCAACATAGGATGTTACAATCACTCGTGAAAGTCCCACAACAAATGCAGGTGCTTCATTACCTCCTTCTGATTTGAATTCCTCACAGATCTGGCCAGATCCCCTCACTTCATTAGCACAGGTCTCTGCCTGCTGGGGCAAAAAGTCTAAGTATGTGCTGCTGCTGGCAGAGTCTGAATCTTTCTGCTTTTGTTTCAAACCTTTCCTGAAGTCATATCTGTTTTTCTCCCCTGTGCCAAATGTCCTTTTTTGTTTCTTCCCAAAAAGATTTGCTGATGTGATGCTGGGACCACGTTAGTTATGTCACCTATACAACTTGAGTCTGGTCTGAAATGCCATGTCCAGACTAATTACCATGTCCGGTTAATTCATAGAATTATTAAGGCTGGAAAACACCTCTAAGATCACCAAGTCCAACCATTAACCCAGCACTGCCAAGTCCACTGTTAAACCATGTCCCTAAGCACCACATTTTACATATTTCTGACTTCCAATCATAGTGATTCCACCACTTCCCTTGGAAGAGTGGAAGAGGGCAGCTTTTTCCAGTGTTTGACCATCCTTTCAGTAAAGAGATTTTTTCAATTTTTAGATCCTATCTAAACCTCCCTTGGTGCATCCTGAGGCCATTTCCTCTTGTCATACCATTTGTTACTTGGGAGAAGAGACTGACCCCCACCTTGCTACAACCCCCTTTCAGGTGGTTGTAGAGAGTTGTAAGGTCCTCCCTGAGCCTTTTTTTCTCCAGGCTAAACAACCCCAGCTCCCTCAGGTTCTCCTCATCAGACTTGTGCTCAAATAGAAACAGGTCCTGTTCTCCAGCTGACACCAGTTGGCACAGTTTGTCCACATTAAACATGATCCATCTCCAAACTAATGCATTTGCTTCCAAAGCCCTGATGGAGAGTGGTTTCTAGGCTGTGCTAATTCCCCGGCTGTGGCCAGGAATTGGCCAAGAGGGTGTTGGTTGTCCTGAGCCAAAGCTGCACTGGGCTCACTCCTCCACAGCACACATGACTGTGCTCCCAGTACCTAGCCTCATTTAATTTCAACGCAGCTAATGAGATCATGCAAAACACAGGTTAACATTTCCCAGGCTGATCTGGGAGCAATTAAAAGCTGACTTATGGCACGGTGTGGGTAGGTGAGGTTTCCATCACGCCACCATCATCAGGACCTGCCTGAGGCACCCAGATCTGAAGGAAGGCTTTGCCCATGCGAGGAGCTCCCACTGCCTCTGGAGCGGCCGGCATAGGGGGGACAAGGCCCTCTACCCCACCAGGACAGGAGGGTGGATACAGAAGGGAGCAGGAGAAGCCCACCCACAGCTGACAGCATGAGCTCAGTGCTGGCAGAGGCTGGCACTGGCATCTGCAGAAAGAGTCTGCAACTCAGGGTGCTGGCAAGCAGGAAGGAGATGGAGCAGCAGCATCCCAGCAAGGCAGCGAGTGAGGGGGAAAGGGGAAATGCTCCACCCCAGGGGTTATCTTACACTGAAAATAGAGGTGGAATGGAACCAGAAGTTCTAGAAGGCCCCTCTGGTGAGTATTAAGAATGAAAATGCTTTGGTCTCAACAGAGCAAACAGATTGGATAGCGAGATACTTACTTGGCCTGCACTTGTACCACACGAGGAGGTACTTGCCCGTCCCGGGGCATGGATCCATCCCAAACAGCCGGCTGTTGACGAGGAACTGGCAGCTCCGCCTGTCCTGGCACTCATCCAGCATCTTCTGCAGCCGGGGATGCACCCAAGAAGCAGAGAAATAAAAGCACATCAGTGTCCCCACAAAAGGGAACATCAAACAGAGACAAACTGGAGAAAGGCAAGGCCATTCTTGCCTCCACAACCAGCCCTGGCACAAGGCAGGTGATGGTGCTCAGCACAGTGGGTACCACTGATGCCATGATGATTTTTTGCCTTTTTATAAACCCCTCTTATATACCCTTATACATATACCCTTTTATACAGCTTTTATGTATCCCAAATGCTTTTAGCCCACATACTTGTAATTCCCTAAGTCTGATAACTAGCCTAGACCCAAAGTTCCATTAAGCCAAGCGACTAAACATCTTGGAAGCCTCACAGTTGGGGGTCAGAAAGCCCCAGACACCAAAGTCCTCTCCAGAACACATTCTGTAAACCAAGATAGACCCATCCAGGGGGAGCATTCCTCAGGACAGTGCTTCTCTTGAGCTTCTCGTTGGGGAATCTGTGATAGATATGCTAATGTGCAAGGTCTATAACTGTATATGCAAATCATCGTGTGTGTGCATTCTGGGTTGCATTTCAGTGCATTCTGCGTGGATGTAGTGCACCTGAGGATCCTTAAATAAATACCAAGGTAAAACCCTTTTTTCCCCTCTAACCGTGTTTGGCTTTTGACTTCAAGCCCGGGGAAAGGCAACACCACAGGAGCCATGGACTCAGTGCTCCTTGCACTGTTCTAAGGAGCAGGTTTTCATCCCCTCGCACAGGTGCAAAAGGGAGGATTTGCAATGGGATGGTCACAGAGATTTTGAAACCCTTGCACGCCATTTAATCATAATATAAGACAGTACAATCCCAGGAAATGCAGCTTTGAGGACATGGATTCACCTTGACAGTTAAAAGTAAAGGCTTGAACTCTGTCACCACCAATCTGCTTTAGATTTCTCTGGAGATGCACAATTTCAAGAGAGCTCTTGTCTCAGTTATATAAAAGCTGATATAAATATATATATATGTTGCTGGTATTCCAATAATTAGTAGTTGTGGTGGGAACACTGTTATACAGCCAACTTAGTCATTTTTTTAATAGGGTTCATTCCTCTTCCCTCATGATTATCACATTCTTTTAGCTAAACTCAGGGAGGGGCTGTAAGTCAGAAGGTTCTCTCACCACTGGCATTTTGGGTCCTACCCCCTTTTTTGCTTTTCCTCTAGCGCTTGCTCCCCACTCCCCCATTCATAACACTTACAAAAACTCCATCTCAGAATCCACAGGGGCAAGACATTCTGTCTCCTGCTAGAAAATATCTTCATTAAGGAAGATTAATGATTTCTTTTAACCCTATGATCCTCTAAAGCAGTGGTGGGGGGGAGAATATTATTGAGTGGGGCAGTAATTAAGTTTTAAATTCAGCTGGATGGCTTAGGTGGTAGTTATGTACTCCTGTAGAGCCCCTAAAGTGCTAAATTACCATAATGTTTGCCTGACACACATGAACCTGTCAGAGCATTTTGAGACCACAGAGCGAGGTAATCCACCAGCCTCGTTAAATCCCTGTGATACAGAGCTGTGAATTCCAGCCCCAAAACAATTAATTTTCACTTGCAAGGAGGCACTGGAAAATCCTTCCTCAGAAATTCCCCTAGACTCCCCTGGTCTCTTTTGTCTTCTCTCTGTTCGCTTTTCCTACACCCACCTCGATATCTGGGCTTTCCCACAATTTTCTCCCTGTGCTATTAACATAAAGGCTGCTCCTGCTCTACCATGTGCCACCCAAACCAATTTTCTCTCTGCTTCAGTGACTACTTTCTATTTTCGAGTTCTCCCTCAGTGTAATATATAGAATCTTTAGCATTATAACTCTGAATGTCACGCTCTGAACAACAGCTGTTCCAGTTTCAAGCACAATTTAAAGCTGCCTCATTTGCGGTTGCTCATAACTTCCTAAAGCTTTCACCTTTTGGGCTGACACATGCAAGAATTCATGCCTGCCTCAAGTCTGACCTTTATTTTAAAGTTCAAACCAAAACAATCCAGGCCTTTTCTAGCAGGCAGAGAACATATGCTGTTGTTTTCCACTTACAAAGGTAATAAAATGCAGGCATCTCGTTTAAAAATACAGGGTTTAGGATGGAAAGGTTGAAAGGTGAACACTGAAGGAGGTGCCTGGGAGCATTAGCCCCAGCTTGACCGTCACGTTAAAATGCGTAGAAACAGCATATTCTTTCCTCTAGGCTCATAAGGGTTGGCTGCTCACTCAGCATGTGAAATTTAATTTAATGCAAAATCCAGTGAGTTGCAAAGGAATTTAAGTGAGGATCCAGCACAGATATCTCTTTTCATCTCAAAAAGCAAAGAACAACTGAAACAACTCTGGAGGGCTACACATACGGAGAGAAATTCTCTCCAAATCATTGTGCACCTGAAAGGATTTTCTGGTACTGGACAGCCATGGCTGTGCTTAGACACAACTGAGCTAGCTGTGTCTAAGAATATGGAGCAAAGGGAAAGAAGCAGCACCCTAAATGTTTCCTTTCCCTCTAGGGAAGCTTTCTTCCCTCAAAGGTGGTAGACTTGGGTTTTTGATCTACAAACCTGTTCACAGCAGACAGGGTGGGTATTTCAAGAGCCTTCAGCATTATGTAATGGGTGCTATTAAAACCAGCTGGAAAACCTGCCTGGGTTTCAACAGAGACCAAGTTAGGCCAACAAGAAAACAACTTTGAAAACCTCAGCTGAGATACCTGAGCAGCACTTGTTCATCTGTCCGTAGGCTCTGCACCAGGAACAAAGGCAACAACTCACTGACCTCAGAGAACCATGGACAAGGGCAGCCTTCAGGTATTGCAACTTTGTCTTGGCTCTGCTCTAATTTTTGGCAGCTCTTACTTATTCCTTGTATTCTACATAAGTTAAACCTCCTGAGTTTACTTCCTGTGGTATGCAAGGGTGGAACAGGGCAGCAAAAACCAAAGCCCTAGGGTGAAATTTGCAACTAAATTAGGGGGCAAAAGTCATTTATGCCATTGTGAGACCACAGAAAAAAGTGAAGTGTTCTTGGGGCTCAATATGCCTTTCACTAATTTGTTGTAGTCTTTAGATATGGTTTCAATTTAATTTGACAATAGCCATGACTCTGAGAAGTTTCTTGGGGGAGGAGAAATCAGTATTTCCTTTTCATTCACCTAACTCTATTTTACCTCCCCCAAACAGCAACATTTTTCCTGAAAATATAAAAAACATCATTAAGATTTCTGATTTCCTGTTCACTGTTTGAGTAATGTCTTATGCATAATGAAATATATCCATAAAGAGTAAAATAAAAAAAATATGTTCAATCCTTAGTGAAATACATCAGGAAAAATGCAAAGAAAATTAGCAGTAGTTGATGGCGCATTTTCTTGTTTAAAAAAAAAGTTGTTACACCAGTTTTATATGTTACCTTAAACACTTGCACATGTAATTTTTACCTATCCTCGTATGCACAGAAATCTTCTTTCCCACTGCTTTCATCACTATCAGCTATGTACCAGCACCTTCTTTAACACTGTGCAAAACATGTGTGACCACATGATCCCCAAAGGTACAGTTCCCTGCAGGTCCAGGGGCTCTGGTGTTTATCAGAAGCCAAGACCTTGGCTTTCTGGGCTTACTGTCAAAAATCATACATCTAGGCAGCATCAGAGCTCTGACAGATGTCAGATGTTGTTTCTGAAGTATTTGCAGATGATCAGCTACACTGACACCAGGAAGGCTATGAGTTCACTTGGTAGTGAGGAAATGTCTTGAGCTCACATGGTTTTTGCTCAATGCATGGAGAAATGTAGGCAATTCATTCTTTTCCTTGTTGTTCTGTTTGTCACTGTCAGCTGAAAAGGTGGGAAAACACAACCACAAAACCAAACAGAAAGAGACCCACAAACAATCTGGACTTGCACAGGAATAGCAGTAGGCTCCAGAACCGTCCCTAACTGGAATGTACAGTCAGCTCTTTTTGTCTCCAAGTCTGGTAGACCCCTGACTAAAGGCAAATAAAGTCACCTCAGATAAGATTATATTTTAAAAATTACTCCAATTGAGTAAGGTGGAGGAGGAATTCCTGTCTGGCATGAAAGGGGAGGGAAGACACATTAATTGCACTGTGCCATTTTATAATTGCGTTACAGTGGTAAATCAGGCCTGAGGGCTGACAGCCAGTGCTCAGGAGGGAAGTTCCGGCTGTTTAAGCCCATTCCATTCTCTGGTTCATCACTGAGCTAAGAAGCTGCAAGATTTAGAGGAGATAAGAGAGCAAGAAATGTGAATTCAAGTAAAACAAACACTAATCTAACCCCTGTGATTTATGCCCTGGATTAAGCTCCCTGCGGTGACCCAGGTCTTAAAGCAAGGGCAGCCTCAAGCTCAAAATCGTGTCCTTCTAGTGGCCACTGCAGATGAAACACATTTTTCACACTCTTTTTGTTGTGCTCATTAGCTAAGTAATTGCTTGTGCTCATTAGATAACAACCTTTTAAATGTGGAGCTGGATGCGAGCTCTGCAAGGAGGCCATCCCCAGCCACTCCCAGGAGTGCGCTCGTTTTTAGTCTGTCTCTTCAAATCACTCTTCAAGAAGTGCTTCCCCTGCACACTTAAAATAAACCACAACTGAGCTTAACACCCAAGGCAATTAAACTTATCTCAGTTCTTGGTCCCTCGGAACAGTCCATAGACTCAGCATGCTTAGGGTAAAACTTTGGACCCATAGAAGCCAATGGTGAAACTCAACAGGGATGAGGGCTTTGCCACAGGGCTGCTCCCTGTACAGCCTCCATCTTCAAAGGAGCATAAGGATGACTGCAGGGCATGTCAGTCATGCATGAAATTACACAGAGGAGCCCTACTATATAATTGCCCAAACTGTGTGTTGCAAGCTGCATGAATGTATCAGAGCTGGGTGCAGTCAAATGAAGATGGGCAGAGATTTGTACCAAGAAATTTATGCAAGAAAATACCACTAATGTTAAGCATTTTTAAGTCAAATTCAGCCCAGGCATGGCCATTATGGTGGAGTCACACCAACACTTATAGTGGTGCACCTTGCTATTTTTTGCAGTGGGAAGAAGTAAATACAAACAAACAAGGCAGCAGGAACTCTCCCTACAGCACAGTGCATTCGTAATGGATTAATGTCACCTTTCATTTGAATTTTGATACTCTTTTATGTACCCTTGATCACTGGTAACACTTTAAAACACACTATAAACATAGTGCTTTCAAGTCGAAAACTTATTTACAGGTCCTGTTTCTGAAGAGTGAAGATTCATCTCTCTTCATTCATGCAAATTACTGAAGTCCATGGAGCAAGAAGATTTTCCAAGAATCAGCAACAGGGAAGCACAAACTGCATGAGGAAGTGAAATCCATGCTGATGAGGTGCAGGTTACCTGCCTATGGCTTCAACAAGCCACCTTCCCAGCCTGCTCCGCTATAAAGTAATTGCTTTGCCCGAATTACTGCATTCCATCTGTGAATCACTTGAAGACAAAAATCAAAGGCCCTGAATCCTGATCTATAGCAGGTTTTAGTGCTCTACTAGCTGTCTCCTATTGCTTTCCCTTGGACCTCGCAGTGCTCACAGCAGAGTCAGCAGAAGAGAACTATGCCTGCACATTTGGTGATTCATATAAACATACCAGACTGTGAAATAAAGAGCTGAAAACTGGGCATGCATTCCCTGTCACCAGCTCTGCTATGGGAGGAGTAAATGCCAGGGACAGTAGAGCAGACAGCACTGGGCTGGGATGTTAGAACACCAGCAGGATTCACCAGTGCTCCTCTGGCAGGGCCTTGAAAGAGCCCCAGAAACAGATTCACAAAGAGCAAGAACACGTTCACCAAATAGAAGGACCGGATAAAAGCTGCATTACAAATATCACCTAATTAACATTACCTACATTTCCTAACAGTAGGAAACTTAATCTGTATGCAGGGTCAACTTCAAAGGGAGAGAAGGTCTAAGCTGAAGAAATACAAAAGGATGCATAACCAAAAGTCATGGGATTAAAGAAAGGGAAAGCTTAAAACACAAAGTGGAAAAAAAATCCCTGAGAGCAAACCATTACACTGTCAAGCAGGGTCTTAGTGGCAATGATGGAAGCCCCATGACTTGGAAAGTTTAAATTTAGAGTAAACAAAGCATTAGGAGGCTTACACCCTGGGGAGCAGTCCTCCCTCATCAGGGAGACAGGCTGCACTGGCCACCTCTGCCTCCAGTGCCTCTTCTTCTGCAAGACATAATCAGTCTGCTCTGATGAGCTATTTCAGTCAAACCAAAGATTTCAAAGACACGGCAGTTTAGAGGTTGACTATGATCTCTGCATCAAACTGTTCTACTTGCAAATAATTAGCTGGGGGAACCACTTGCCAGAGAGTTCTATTTCAGCCTGGGCAGGATTCATGAATGAAACTGCACTGATTCTGTGATTTTTAACCACTACTTTGGCAGTGCAGTAACCTCTTCTGGACCCTGAGCTCTCTGCTCACCATCCTCTGCAAAGTAATTAATATGGTCTGAAAAAGAGTTGCCCAAACTTCTCCTCAATTCACTGACATTTCTGAGACTGAAAATTTTCCTTGTTCAAACTGCCTAGAAACCATGGAGTTCTAATATGCAATATAACAGTGGGTTCTCCTCCTAGTGGTACTGATTACTATTATTCTTTCTTTCTACCAATCTTCTGTCTTTTCCCCTAACCATCATCATCTTATAGATGTTCAGAGTCATGAGAAAGGGCCCTTTCTCATTCCTGTTGAGGCCACTTAGGGGTGTGGCATCAGTGGGACCATGCAATATCCGGTGACTGGGCATGTCAAGAGCCGTTGTCCTTGGCCTGCCAAGAGAGCCGGAGCAGTTGGGAATGTTTCCTTCTACTTGGTACTTCACTTTTAATCCAACATAATTGGTGAAAACAAAATCCACTTTGGAAAGAGCAACACCAGCCCTCTCTTTTTGTGATCAACAGCTGGCCTGTGCTTTGACAGCCATTTCTGGAAACTTCATCTCATCTTTCCATCAGCGTAGAGATCAGCTCGCTTTTGCTTCTTTTTATTTGGTTTCACAGAAACTATCCTGGTGGGTGAAAATAAAAAAAGGGGAGGAAGGGTTCAGGGAATCCTGTGGTCAGCATGCAAGGAATCTGCTCCCTTTTGTAGGGCTGCTGGAGTGACAGCGGGAGATGGTGGCAGCAAAGGTGTCCTGTCTCTTGCCCAAAGGACAAAAGGAAATACCACATCAGCAGCACTAGTGATTCTTGTCACCAGCGACTGGTTGTCCTGGAGAGTGTTGAAAGAGACCCAGGGCGTAGGCCATGCCCACAGGCCCTCCCCAGATTAGTTAATCTGTGTAAGGAGAGTCAGGATTCAGCTCCAGAGCACCTTCTAAGCACAGCTCCTCGTGGGGAAGAGTCACGCGGTAAAACATTGCCCTTGAAAATTCATTTATCTGCTGATTTCAGTACCTGTGGATATGAAGAGGGAAGTTAGCCCTCAATGTCTTTGATAAATTTCAGTGGGCAGAAGCACAACAAATTAAGTGGCTCTCCAGGGCTTTCTGTTTTCCTTACAAATAAGTTGTGGCTTTATTTTCTGCCAATTTATCCAAATGAGAAAATTGCAGGTAATCAGCTGTAAAGTGTAATATAGTTTTCTGGTAATAAGCAATAATTTTAGCCAACCATTAGACATTCTTCCATACAGACTTCGAGTGGTTCATTGCTGAAAATAAGTGGCATCAGAAATACTGATCCAGGACTCAGCCTTCCAGTACATAAAGGGAGCTTACAAGAGCCTTACAAGAAGGGTGTGCAGTCATACAACAAGGGGGAAAGGCCTTGAGGTGAAGAAGGGCAAGTTTAGATTAGATATTAGGAGGAAATTCTTTACTCAGAGAGTGGTGAGGCACTGGAACAGGTTGCCCAGTTCTGGCTGTCCCATCCCTGGAAGTGCTCAAGGCCAGGCTGGATGGGGCTTTGGGCAACCTAGTCTAGTGGAAGATGTCCCTGCCCATGGCAGGGGATGGGAACAAGATGATCTTTAAGGTCCCTTCCAACCCAGACCATTCTATGGATCTGTAACAATTCTATGAATGTCCAAATTCTTTGTGCATTTGGAAAGCCCCCACTGAATCTAACATTAACGTATTAGAATAACAGAAATGTGTAGGCTGAGGTCACTGGGTCACTGCCTTAAGTTCTTGGACATGCTCTCCCAGGTGGTCTGTATTTCATTTTGAACAAAAACAAGTGACTAAAGCAAGGAATCCTGGCAGCCAATCACATAAACCTGAATTAGTAGTGGTTGTCTCAGTGTAATCAACTCTTTCTTTTCCCTTTTTAACATAGAAACAATGTCTGAATTAGACATTTACAGCGGAGAGAGATTCTAAATGGGACTTTACACTCACAGCTAGTGTTTGAAGGGCACAGAGTTTATAAATGCCCCTTACACTCCCTCCAGGCCACTCTCCAGAGAAGCAGCAAATTTATACAGTCATGAGTTTGATTAGACACAGTGATTTTATATACTTAGTTTTGAAGGGTTTGGTTTTGTTGGCTTTTTCAATTACTGACAACCAGAATACACACACAATTGGTCCTGCTGTAGCAGCCATATATCTGAGTTGTAAAACCACAAAAATACATGCAATTTCCTTGTCTACAGCTTTCCAATTTTCCTACACACATGCATTTCCTACTAGCGAGCTGCAGGCAGCTTGCCATTCAGCTTGTGGAGTTCCTGGCTTGCCCGTCAGAGAGGCCTCAGCCCCTCCAGGACTGAGAAAGAAGACTAAATTCATCTCTGGCATTCGGACTCATCCTACCCTGGGGAAGCAGAACACATTAAAGGATCAAAGCCACGTCTGGGGACACCAAAGACGCTGTGAGTCTCCTCCAAAAAAAGACTCAGGAACTTGCCAAAGGTGTCCCAAGAACTTTGTGGCAGAAGAGAGAATGTCAGCTACTTCCCAAGTACATCTGCATCCCCAAAAATGGGTTAATAATAGTGTTTTGGTCTCAGTCATGTAACAAATGTACTGTACAAGGGATCTGCTGCAGGACTACCTACAGGTAACACAATTCTCCCTCTGATGAACAGGGATTGGGAATTACAAGCAGCCTAAGTATTGAAGGCAAAGCTAATGGGGAACAGCTCTGAGGACATAAAAAGCTAAGAGAGGCAGGCAAGGATTTCTTTTCAATCCCTCTTGCACATAAAACCATGAAATGGAAAGCCTAGGGTAATATCTTCCCTCTTCTCAAGTTCTCCCAGATGCCTTAAGTGGGCCTCTCACCCACAAGGGTTGAGGCAATGCTCATAGCTATCAATCACCTTGGTAAACTAAATGCTGCAAGTAAATATTTCAGTAAATCAATAAAAGAAGGGAAGGCTAGCCTCTGCCAAAGCTTTCTCTCTGTGTTCTCCCACCCTAAAAAACACAACTGTCTCTTGTCTGTTTCATTATGAATTTTTGTCATCGTATCTGGGAAAACCTTCCACCGATAAGGACCACGTCCCCCCATACTACAGCCCAGTGCTTTGCTGCGCAGTGGAAGTGTCTTGAGGGCAACTTCAAATCTGTCAGCTTAAGGGTTACACTACAGCCAAACACCAACCTTGTGCAAATTCTTGAGAACTTACCACTGACATTTGGAAGCCAAAGCACTCATATCAACTTTTTAAAAAATGCTGTAAATGTCTCTAAAAAACCCTGGATGCAAGAGCGAGAAGTGATGTGGAAAACCCTGGCCTTTAGCCAAGTTATAAAAGAAATTACTCACTAGCCCTGTAGGTTCATTAATCTAGTCTACTATAAATTTTTATTAAGAATTATCATTGATTCTTTGCCATAAACACACTGGATGCCTGAAAGCTTTGCCCAAAAGTTTTCACAGTCCCAAATCCAGCACTTGGAAAAACTTGTGCTTACTTCAACACCCAGGAGCAGACCCTATTTATCTCAACAACATCAGCCAACTCATGTTTCTAATTTTAGTTGTTCCTACTGACAGTAGAGTAACACTGGCACCTTCCAAATAATCCTTTGATTTCCTGACGTCACTTGTGCTCTTGGGAGGATACACAGAGACAACATTCTCTACACAAATGGTCAGAGCTGATTAACTACTGGGGGATGTTACGAGTTTAAGTGATGTATGACCACTTACAGTGGCCTAAGAGCCAAATGAGTCACAAGAAGTAAAGCCAAGGATTCTCTCTTGGTTTCAAGCTGCCACAGTAAAAGCCCCTTGAAATAGAATCTAAAGCAAAAAGAATGCTCCAGCCATCTCTGAATGTGTTGAAAAAGCTAATCATTGGAAAGGAAAACTATAAAAATAATGCTTTTCAAACCCAGTCAAACATAATGTGGTCTTGAAGTGTAATTCTCCTTCAACCACATTCCTGACTAGAGTCGCAAGAAAACTGACATTTACCAGTAAAATCTAATTCAGTCCTGTCTAAACTACAAGGATGAATTATCCACTAAGCTGTGTGAGACCCATGCTGGGTAGCCCTGCTGAAGACAGGTCTGTGCAGCACCAACACTGAGACCTCCTGCCTGGCCAAGGAAAGGTGAAGTCCAAAATTAAGAGATGCATTTTAACAATACCTGAATAGAGGTGCCAACTGAACAGGCAACATCTTCTTTAATTAAAGTTGCATAGGAGTGGGGATAGCGAGAAGGACACAGCTGATGACTTGGTACAATTCGGCCGTAAAAAGAAGACTGGATGCTGATGGTGGTTCTGTGGGGACATCTCAGGGACACATATTCTCCATCACAGGCATGGTCAGTGTAATTCTTTAGTACTTGTGAAATGTAACCTGCAAAAACCAAGACAAAAACCATCATTAGTGAAAAGTAGTTAATATTTAGGTGATTTACAGCAGTGCAGCCAAAAAACACAAAATACCAGGTGAGGGATGAAGATTTTATTACTCATCTCAGAAAAGATGCAAAGGAGAGACATGATGACAGGGAGTTTAGGGACACTTGGTGATTTGATCTTCAGCCATATCCTCAGTTGGAGCAACATCTGGATGCTCCAAACTCTTAGTCGAATCACTCAACTTATTTACATCAGCATATCTGTCAAGTTTAGAGGAAATGCAGCTGAGCTGGACTACTCACTTACACCCCATCTAGATGCCACATGCAATTTTTGGCCCNCTCTGTAATTCTGCTAAGTCAAAATCTTTTCAGAAGGAAAACACTGTGCAGAATTAAATCTCTCCTTGTTTCTTAGAGGATTATGTTATCCACTATAATGAAGTTGTTGACAAGAATAAAGCAGGGAGACAAAGTCTCATTAAAATTACACTGAGTCAGAAGGGCTGATTACAGTCAGGTTGCCATGGGAACTCCCAAACAATCCTGCCTTTGCCACACTCAAGGAAACTTCCATTGCTGATACATGTNCTCCTGCCTGGCCAAGGAAAGGTGAAGTCCAAAATTAAGAGATGCATTTTAACAATACCTGAAGAGAGGTGCCAACTGAACAGGCAACATCTTCTTTAATTAAAGTTGCATAGGAGTGGGGATAGCGAGAAGGACACAGCTGATGACTTGGTACAATTCGGCCGTAAAAAGAAGACTGGATGCTGATGGTGGTTCTGTGGGGACATCTCAGGGACACATATTCTCCATCACAGGCATGGTCAGTGTAATTCTTTAGTACTTGTGAAATGTAACCTGCAAAAACCAAGACAAAAACCATCATTAGTGAAAAGTAGTTAATATTTAGGTGATTTACAGCAGTGCAGCCAAAAAACACAAAATACCAGGTGAGGGATGAAGATTTTATTACTCATCTCAGAAAAGATGCAAAGGAGAGACATGATGACAGGGAGTTTAGGGACACTTGGTGATTTGATCTTCAGCCATATCCTCAGTTGGAGCAACATCTGGATGCTCCAAACTCTTAGTCGAATCACTCAACTTATTTACATCAGCATATCTGTCAAGTTTAGAGGAAATGCAGCTGAGCTGGACTACTCACTTACACCCCATCTAGATGCCACATGCAATTTTTGGCCCCCCAGTATAAGACAGATTTCAATAAACTGGAGTGAGTACAGAAAGCCAACAAGAAGGCTCGGAGCTGGAGCATTTTCCCCGTAAGAAGTGGCTTCTTCAGCCTGGAGAAGAGANCCCATGTCAGTGTCAGCCATGGTCCCGCTCAACCCCACAGATCTGCTCTTTGCAATGGGTTTGAAAGTCTCCTTCCCACTACTGCCACCAACACAAGCAGCCAGCCCAGCATGCCTGTCCCTATCTTCCTCTTCCTCTGTGGAGGAAGACTGAGAGGATGTGGTGGGGCGCTGCTGGTAGACTCTTTTCTTAAGAGATAGAATAGAGAAAAAAGACAAAGCAATTAGAAGAAACAAGTAATCCCTGGATGAATTCTTTAAAGAGAACATAAAACTACTTTTTTAAAAATAATGACTGTTCTCTTGGTGACCCATAATCACAGAATGACTTAGGTTGCTACCTCTGCAAGTCATCTAGTCCAGCCTTCTGTTCAAAGCAGGGCCAACTTATTCCAGGTTTCCCAAGGCCTTGTCCAGTTCCGTACATCCCCAGGGGTGGAGCCTCCACAGTCTCTCTGAGCACCCTGTGCCAAAGCTTAACAACTTCCACAGTGANGGAAATGCAGCTGAGCTGGACTACTCACTTACACCCCATCTAGATGCCACATGCAATTTTTGGCCCCCCAGTATAAGACAGATTTCAATAAACTGGAGTGAGTACAGAAAGCCAACAAGAAGGCTCGGAGCTGGAGCATTTTCCCCGTAAGAAGTGGCTTCTTCAGCCTGGAGAAGAGACATCTTTGGGGAAAAATAATAGCAGCCTGCCAGTATCTACTAAGAGGTTATCAAAGAGATGGAGCCAGACTCTTCACAGTGGTGCACAGCAGGAAAATGAGAAATTACAGGCACAATAAGAAACAAGAGTTTCAGGTGTATGAGCAACTCCTTCAGAGAGCAGTCAAGCAGTGGAGCAGCTTTGCCCAGAGAAGCTGTGCAGTCTACATTGTTGGAAGTTTTCCAGACATTACTGGATAAAACCCTGAGCTGCCTGATCTGACATTCTAGAGCAGTAGGTTAGACTAGAAAACAGAAGTCCCTTCCAACCTCACTTTTCCTATAAACTAATGATCATGGGCAAAAAGGCCCAAATGCAGAGTCACTAAGGGGAAAGTTGGGGTTACAGTTGGTTGTATGAGGTCCTATTCCATCCTGGCACACCAGGCACATCTTTGATCTCCTTTCGCATTATACAATTTTAATTCTTCTGGCTGCACCTTCTGTTCTAGGCCTGTGACACTTTCTCAAAGCTTTGCTTTCTCTGTAATTCTGCTAAGTCAAAATCTTTTCAGAAGGAAAACACTGTGCAGAATTAAATCTCTCCTTGTTTCTTAGAGGATTATGTTATCCACTATAATGAAGTTGTTGACAAGAATAAAGCAGGGAGACAAAGTCTCATTAAAATTACACTGAGTCAGAAGGGCTGATTACAGTCAGGTTGCCATGGGAACTCCCAAACAATCCTGCCTTTGCCACACTCAAGGAAACTTCCATNTTGTCCCATTTCAGTGTCAGCCATGGTCCCGCTCAACCCCACAGATCTGCTCTTTGCAATGGGTTTGAAAGTCTCCTTCCCACTACTGCCACCAACACAAGCAGCCAGCCCAGCATGCCTGTCCCTATCTTCCTCTTCCTCTGTGGAGGAAGACTGAGAGGATGTGGTGGGGCGCTGCTGGTAGACTCTTTTCTTAAGAGATAGAATAGAGAAAAAAGACAAAGCAATTAGAAGAAACAAGTAATCCCTGGATGAATTCTTTAAAGAGAACATAAAACTACTTTTTTAAAAATAATGACTGTTCTCTTGGTGACCCATAATCACAGAATGACTTAGGTTGCTACCTCTGCAAGTCATCTAGTCCAGCCTTCTGTTCAAAGCAGGGCCAACTTATTCCAGGTTTCCCAAGGCCTTGTCCAGTTCCGTACATCCCCAGGGGTGGAGCCTCCACAGTCTCTCTGAGCACCCTGTGCCAAAGCTTAACAACTTCCACAGTGAAATTTTTTTTTTTAATTCTGTGCAATTGGAATTTCCCATATTATAACTTTCTTTTGTTCCCTCTGGTTGTTTCATTGGTATGTTTTTGTACCCTCTGGCACCTTTCAGAGAGAAGACTGGTTCCATTTTGTCTATACCTTTAGGTACTTTAAAACAGTAATTAGATCCCACTTTCTTAATTTTTTACTCCTAGATGAACAGATCAGTTCCCTCAGTTTCCCATTATTCACCCCATGTTCCAGCACACTTGCCTTCCTGGCAGCCAAATGCACTTTCTCCAGATCTTCAACATCTTTGCTGCACTGAGGAGCCAGCTTGGCATGCTGCTACCCTCCATCCCTACAAGGTGCCCTGCATCCTCACACTCACCATCCTGCCTTCCAAGACAGGACAGTGCATCCAGGGAAGCCCAGCTCTTGTGGTTTGAGAGAATTCACATGGATTGCTCATTTCAATATCAAGTCTAGCTTTCCTTCTAGACAAATCTGTAGGGTATATTTACTCCAAGTTAAGCAGTCCCAGGGTTTTTTCTCTATCCCTAAAGCCATAGCCAGCAACTTCCTCTTAATCTCCAAAATTATGTGACCTATATCCAGAGATTTTACTGGGAATAGCTTCTCTTCCATACCAACACGAAAACCTAGCTCAGGAGTTCTGTGGAAGACCACCACTCTCAACAAATTTCAAGGTGGGTAAAACACCTACAATTACTGTTCTTAGAGAAAACCAACACACAGTAATTTAGCTTTAGCACTCAAGCTGCCACTGTGGGGCTGGATTCTCTGATTTATCTAAATTTTAGCCTGTAGTTCTTACTTAAGAGTTCTGTTGCTACAGTGCCTCGAGCTGTGTGCCAAATAAATATTTACTCAAATCAGCATATTAATTTCCAAGTCCCCAGGGCAGAATTTGCTCATAAGAAAAAACTGAGACACAGCCCCAGTTATCAGAATGAGTGACAGGGCTGCATCAGATCAGGAAGAAGCACTATTTAATTTAGTGTCTTTATCTCATTTGCTCAAGGAAGCACTCTGGGGTAAGATGAACTGTTGGGGAGGACCTCCTTTCCCAGTCAGTGGAATACATGCCCTGGGGGATCCTGCACACCTAGTCCTGGAATTAGTTCAGCTCTCTCCCTCTAAAGTAAGGCAACTATGCAGGATGGGCATCAGGACAAGCAAACTACAAACAGAATCAGAATACAACACAAAATATTGAAGTGCACTTTCCACACTGTTACTCCAGTGCATTAGGACTTTTCCCCGAGGCCAACCTATTAAGGAGCCAGAGAAATACAACCAAAGCACAGTCAAGACTCTACTGTCTCCTCTGAATGTTCAATTACTCTGTCAGAACAGCCATCCTACGGCATGCCTTTCATATTGCCAATTCAGGATCAAGGAAGGTTCCAGCCCCTGCAATTAGTGCAGATCACTTGTTGAAACAGCTCCTTCCTCTCGTCTTCCATCAGCAATCTCAAAATAACTTGAGTTCGCTCGAGCTCAAGATATTGAAGGGATTGAATGCTTTGATGGTGACTGACTCATAATAAAGAAAGCACAATGTCTGAAACATCTGGCACTGACCACTGTCAGAAAGAAGATACTGGATTAGGTGTGGGCATGGTCAGGGAGGTGATGATGTTCTTCAAAGAGCAAAAGGAAGTGGCTGTAGAGAATTATTGCCTTTTTTTTTTTTTCCTTTTTAAGTGTGTCAGATTTGTACTATTTCATTGGTATTTCTTTTGAAAGTGTTGGCATTTCATTACCCACTGATTTGTGGTTCAGTAACCCAAAATCTGAATTATTTTCATGGCCCTTGTTGAATTTTCGGTAACAAGTCTCCAAATGACCTTTTGTACCATTACATGTGGTAATAAGGAGGAAAGTACCGGGATGCTCTTCACTGAATGAAATACTTAAACATGAAGCCAGTGGCAGGTGTTTGAGGACTTTAATGCCACTTGTATACCAGAGTAAGACAATGTTAGAGCAGGTGGTAATTTGAGCTTTTCTTAAAAAATATGTATTTCATTTGAAAACATGTTGAAAGCAACAAAGGAATCTAAAGCATTAAACCTATCAAACCTTTTCAAAATGCTTCATGTTTTGAAAACCTGGGAAAACAAAAACAATCTCAAAATGTTTTGAGTTTAGCACTTCTCTTTTTTTAAGGATCGTGTCGAGGACATGGAATCTTTGATGGTGGGCTTTCATACTCCCAAATTAAGTCAGTGTCCAGGACTCCAGAGTTAAACATCTCCTTGATTCAAAAGACCAGTGTCACCACCAAAGCAGGGCTTTACACTCTAGAGACAGAATAAACAACCAAAAGAAATGCATTACAGAAATGATAGATCATTTGTCCCTCAAAAATAGAAGGAAATGTTCCCTTCAAACACTTCTTGCAATTTATTTTTCCAAAGTGCAGGGTTTGCCTCCTATTAGTCATCAGCAATTATTCTACACTACTCACCAAGCACAGGGCTTAATGCTGACTGTAGCTTTATCCCTCCCAGCAATGTCAGCCCCCAAGAATCGTTTGAACCATTACCTCTCCAGGAAACTGTTGATCAGTTCTCATCCAACATTCAGTTCTAAACTTTAACACAGATGGAGGAAAGAGAAACATAACAGATTTATACAGAATATCACCATTTTACAGAAACTGTAAATCTAAACATCCTCCTTTCGTACTCTCATGGAGCTACAGTCCTTACTTTTTGAAACCAAAGCAGCTGATGGAGCAGTTCACAAAAACAGAGCTGGCAGAAGAGCTTTCACCCCACCCAGAAGTAGGATAATACAGCCTCCAGTACATAAAGAGGCTTTACAACAAGGCCAGAGAGGGGCATTTCACAGGGGCGTGAAGTGATAGGACAAGGCAGAATGGCTTTAAACTCGAAGAGTCTCCTCTTAGATGGAAATTCTTTACTGTGAGGGTGGTGAGACACTGGCACAGGTTGCCCAGAGAACCTGTGGATGTCCCATCCCTGGGAGTGTTCAAGGCCAGGCAGGATGGGGCTTGGAGCATCTGGTCTAGTGGAAGGTGTCCCTGCCATGGCAGAGGGTTGGAACAAGATGAGCTTTGAGGTCCCTTCCAACCCAAACTGTTCTACGATTCCCATGAGTCTTGAGTCTGCAACTGTTCTAGGATAACAGCAGAGCACACAAACATTCATTCATATATCTCATTTAACTTTGGCTGTCTAAAACCAGCAAGTTCTCTTCTGCTTCCACTAAAACCAGTTCTAGTTTTTCTTGACGAGGCACATAGCAACGCACCAGCTTGCAGAACATAAATTTCATCTTTCACCAGGGAACATCTTTGTAGGAATGTACTGGAAGAATAGAGACAGTCACAATCACAACAGAACTAACTCTTTTTCCAGTTTGGATGTGATCCAAACTTTTTAATAAATTACAAGAAAATTCAAAGGATTCTAATGGCTAATGAACTACTATGTATCATTAAAGCCAGAGATTCATAAATATCTGCATTGAGCTATATCCAAGCTATTGTAATGTCTTCTTAAAATATCCCATTTTGAGTTCTTGTGGTTACCAATACAGGAGTGCATACACATCACAGAGAAAAATCAACCTCATGAGAAAAAAACTATTTTATACTTGGAAATAAGAGATTTCCCATTATCTGAAACACATGGAGTCACTGCAATTAATTGCTAGTGAATTAAGTGTTCCCTTGTTGCTGGTTGACACAAATTCTTTTCTTTTTAATCCGCTTGTTTTCCAAATCCATAATGTTTTTTTCAGTATCTGCTGCCACTTTCTTCTGGTTTCCTCAGCTTCCTTGCAGATGTTTTAGAGACACTGAATGTGAAACAGAACTTTTTTCCAGGGGATACTTTAACCAGATATTTTTCTGGAGTTCAGACAACCCCTAAACCACACTGCTTTGCAGGCAGGCTGTGGACTGGAGAATTTCAGCTCATTCTTTATGGGCAGAGCACTGATACTTGTAACATCTCACAGAAACTGTGCTGAGCCAGTGGAGTCGAGTGACACACAGCGAGGATGGGCCAACAGGGCTGAAACGTGACCCCAGCAAGGCCTGAAGCCAGAGCAGGGAACTCAATGAATGCATTTCATACCAGGCATTACTGATAATCCTGAGGTTGTAGCAGCAAAAGCAGCTCTCTCAAATCACAGAGCAGCCCAGTACAGACAAGCAGGGTTTGTTTTGCTTTGTTGCTAATGCTGGAGATTAGAGCGTGCTATTACAATCCTTCCACAGAGAGATTTGCTTTCAGTTCAGCTACTCCTCAACCCTTTCACCTTTCCGATACCATACAGCTCTGAACAAACCTGAACATCTTGTAAGCATATTTAGGAAAATATTTCTGGTTTAAGTCAACAGTTCCCTGCCCACTATTTGATCTTCTGTACCGCAGTTACAGCTCCAAACAGCATCCAGTGTTAACTCAGAAAAATGGTTGTGAAACAAGAGTGAATTTAGAACTACAGCTGAGTGCCTGTATTTCAAGGCTAAACAAGGTAAGGTTTTGTAAATGCTGATCAGTATTTCACAGGTCTCCTGGGTTTGTGTAGGGATGAGAAAGTACTGGAAGTTAGATTGGTGAAGGTGACAGGAATAAAAACACCATCATTTTCGATTCTGCAGGCTTGAATATTACACAGATACTATTGAGGATTATTGCTAATTATTCCCATAAATTCCCTAACTGTAGACTCCAACAAAATTTAATAAAACACAACAGCCTTTCCACAGACTGTTGGAATTACTCTGGAGAATTTAGAAAGCAACTCCAACTGCAAGTATTTTTGGTCTAGGACTTTAAACAGTTGCTCTGAAAATTTGCTCAATACAAAAAGTCTTTTTTGATGTTTGAATATCTTCTTAGATGATTTTCTTTGAATGTCCCATAAGTCCATAATTTCTTGAGAGATGACTTTTCTCTAAAGCAAGTTTTAAAATCCTTTACAGCTATGTAGATTTTTTTTCTGATATTCCACATTTTGAAAAGACAATGAACAGAGTTTAATTTTTCTTTTTTTCCCTACTTGTATCAGGGAATATTTCTCCTGCACATCACCCAGCCCAAACTGTTGCTTGGAGTAGGGTCAATGTCAAAGTGAAATCAAGGTGCTCAGCACCTTGTTCAGCCCTGAGCAAGGGCTGCCATGGACAGGGATTCTCCAGCCTCTGAGACACCTTTGCCAGGGCTTCACCAGCCTAGTCATTAAACTTTTTTCAAATTTTTTTTCAAAGAAGTGCTCAGAATTTCCCCTGTCACGACTCATATTTCTTGCCTCCTGCCTTGTCAGTTTGCACCTGTGAGAGCAGGCAAGCTTTGTTTCATATATACCCATTTTCAGGAAGCAGAAGGAACAATCTGGGTACTGCTTAGCTTTCTCTTCTCCACCATCCCTCCTATGCCATGTGCTTAAGGCCCAAACTATCTTCCTGGCCCTCCACCGGACTCCCTCCAGTTTGTCAGTGTTTCTCCTAGAACTGTGTACCAGTATCATGACCTGTGCTTCAGGAGGTTGACCATCCACTTCCTCCGCATTTCAAGAATTTTTTAAAAAATTGTTACATTAGCTGTTTGGTTGCAGGCGGCCACAATGTTGCAGTGCAGAAATTTGACAGTACAGAGAATTTGGTTGGAAGGCGCTGCACCAGGACTTCAGGACTTCACCAGCTTGCAGCCCTCTCTCCAGCTACTTATTCCTGCTCCCTTGTTTCGGATCTAAGACTCTTCCAACAATTTGTGTGCATGTGAGGTATGGAGGTGACAGCAACAAGAGTTGGAGCACAGGTCAGAGTGTCCATGGATGTGTCCTGCCAGCCACTGAAGCAAGAGATGGTGCGTGTGGGTACGTCTGTGACCACTACTGACTACCAGGCTGGGCTGGCTGGAAAGTAGAATAAAAACTTCAGGAGGCAGATATGAAAGCAGCCACAAGACAAATATTGCAGAGACCAGAGAGGCTGTGAGTTGTCTACAAGAGGTCCAGGACAGCTATGGGAAGACCAGGGGTCAACGGAGAGGCCCCTCTCCATGCTCACATCACTGTAAGGTGACTAAGGATCACAGACCTGAGTGCCACATGGACTCTCTGGAGCCAGTTTCCAGAGGATCCACACAGAATGTATATGCATATTTCCTACTAAAAGGCTTTCAACTTGCTCAGCTGGAGAGAGGAACAGGATGAGACCTCTGGTGCTGTTTGTGTTTGTGTGGAAGCCGAGTGTTTCTGCCTGTGATTTGCCTGACCCCCACACACTCTGTCAGGAACAGCTGCTCAGCACCACAGCTGCCTGCACCTGGGGACACAGGGCTGCTGCTGCTCTGCCTCTATCAGGCTGCCAGATTTGGTAGCACCTAACCCTTCCCACTAAAAATTCCATGTGTTTGTACATCTGTGCATGTATATATGTAAAAATATATATTTATATGTTGACATATGCACACACACACGTTAAAAAAACAAAAAAGCAACTTTGCAGAATATTTTACCTAATTTAAGTTGCAGGAGACCCTGAACCCCACTATAACTGAGGAGTTCATTTTTTGCAGTACAAAATTTCTTAGAATGTTTTCTTAAAATATGTTGCAGTGGAGCCTCCGCAACCTTCCTGGAGACGGATTCAGGAAAGAATCAGGAATAATATTTTTGATAGATGTTCATAGATGTTCTTTATTCTCCCAGCCACCTCATGGCAGGGGGCTCCAGCACAGACTGCTCCAAAGACCCCCCAGAATCCTGTGAACGCCACCTGAGCACAGCATTCTCGGGGCAGGGGACATTGGAAATGGCCAGTGAGGAACAGGATTTAGGCACAAAAGCATCAGGGNTCAAGGGAGCCAGGGAACAGGGAAAACCCGTATGTGCCAGGGTAGGCCCCCATCCCAGGGCCCATCCCCCCGGGGCAGGGGCGGGGGGGGGGAAGGGCCCACAAAAATTATGTCATAACTTTATAAATATTAGTATATTCTATAATATAATATATTAGTGTTACAGCATTATAAATATTAATGTCTTCCTTTAATTGAAAAGAGAGTAACTTGCAGTAGTATGTATTATGTGTCAAATACATAAAGTATATTGTGCATAGCATAATCAAATTTATAAAATGCATCTTATAGCATAACCAGGTCATCTTGGGAAGCCGTATGGCGTTTGTTCAGTACTCAGAGAATGAGAGCTGTGATTTTGAGAGAGATTTACTGTATACTTCCAACAGCCCCCAAAGGTCAATCCCACGCACTGTGACAAGCTGGGCACTATTTCGTTGCAGAGATACAGCTGCAGTAAGGCTTAAGGTCATCGCTTTAGAGCTGAGAGAACTACACGGGTGACACTTCCCGAGCAGCTTCAATTGGCCCTTTCTTCTTGGCTCTCAACCAAATCCTTTCCCAAACACAGTCACATCACACATAAATCACAGCACTGCTCACCCTGGCCTTGCCATTGCATTCTAAGTAGCAATAAAGAACTCAGACCACCACAGCTATGTAGCTCTTCCAAATTAAGTTAAAACAGATTTATTTTATTCAAAGGACAGTTTTATCTAGGTGGTTTATATACAAGAGATTTTTAACAGCAAAACTACAGTGAAATAATTAGTCTGCCATATTATAATCATGTAATTCTCCATAGTACGTGCATAAGTATCAATGCACCTTTCCTCATGTATAAAAGTGTCACTGGTGTTCATTTGGACTTGCATTTTCACAATAAAGTCCTTTTGATCCCACCCCTTCAGGTGACAGTTCTTATGGAAAATTCAACCTTGAAAATCAACATCACTGCAAAATTAAAATGTAAATAGAAAGAGCCTAGTTGAGAAAAAACAATCCCAAAGCTTGGTTTCTTCCTGAAGCCAGGCTTAAGAGCTCAAACAAGATCTGTCCCAAAACTCAGCCTTTCCTACAAGCATCTCTGGGCCTGAGGGCAAGAGACCTAGTAGCTGTTTGCACCTTCTGGTCCAGTCACTAAAATTTCTGAAATTTGTGTCATTTAGCACCTCTATCAAATCCCTTCTTGGGCCCTCCTCAGCTATATCAGAAGTCAATGCTGGCAAGCACAGTGCCTGACAGCAGCCCCCTGCTGCACCCTCATGCCCAGTGAACGTACCGGGTTTTGTTCTCTCTAGTATTTAGAAAGCATGGGATTTACCAGTTCACCACGTACCAAAGAAAATTCAGTCCCAGATCTTCTCTGGAAATAGAAAATGGTTGGCAACTGTCATGAAAGCAGATGATGTTTATCTCTGGTAAGGTCTGTGACAGCTCCTTCATGTACCCACACATGTGACAGCAAGAGAGAGCATCAACCTGGGAAGTTTGGGAAGGGTCCAATTTGACCAAAACCCAGACTTTCACCACTGCAAACACAGAGGGAAGGGTTTGTTTTTGTACCAGTAACATGCAGCAAAGGAACTACAAATCAGTCATTCTGTGACTGTGAGCCTCAGCAGAGCTACAGCAGAAGATGTGACTAAAATCAGCCTGGCCTTTGCCCACAGCTTTACTGGGAGTGACAGGGAAGTATCCTGTTACCACCCAAATTAAAAGAAAGCTTTTGCACAGCATACCACCCTGGGACAAAGAAAGTGGTTATTTGACCACACAAGTGACAGACAAGACTTTATACACACTGACCAATCCTTTAAGCAAATCAGGAACTCAGCCATGACAATCTGACAAGGGCTAAGAAACACCAACACTGAATAAACAGGTTTCTGCCCATTCAGAAGAAATTATTCTGACAAGACTATGAGTACAGGGAAATGGCAGATTTATTTTGGCTGGGGCAAATGGCAGGAGGGAAGGCAAAAGTGCATAACCCCACGGGAGCTGCTGCTAAAGTCATCACAAGCAGATGTGAGTGCTTTGCACACAGGGCCAGGAGCCAGCTCTGGGGCTCTCAGAGTGACCACACAACCCTGAAAAATGTAGATTTCAACTGGCAGGTGAAAATGTTGAACAATTCTTGTGATCCCAGAGAGAAAATCTGAAATTCTGTTAGCTTGCGTGAAATAATATAGTGTGACTTACATGTACAAATACCAACCTGGCAGGGAAGAGTTTTCCTACAGGAAAATTCTTCCAGTCAGGTTGTAGTCTCCCCCAACTGATTTTAAAAAGCAGTTTAACGTTACAATGGTCATTTTTATTAGAACATCTTTTGCCTTGCAAACTAAAATTCAAGGCCTCCCTCATTTGGTGCTGTGCAATGATAGGTAGGGATAAGCAATCTCCATGCTCAAGGAGGTCAAATCACTCTGGATTGCTTTCCCACCTAGCAATTTTTCCAGTGAAGAAGCAGAAAATTTCGGGGGGTAATGACAAATCACAGCCTGTGTTGGGAAGGGCAGCTACTGCTCACAGACATACAGCATGAGCTCTGCTGAGACACTGCAGAGAACCCACATTTGTGATTTCCCTCCAGACTAGAGACCTTGTGCTTAATTCTCACAGAACTTGCCTCTCAAAACAATTCAAAAGTTAGGCAAAAGCTTGTTTCCAGCACTGGAATTTTCACATCTCCCTTCTCCTTCTGCTTTACATTCTTATTGAGGGTAGATTTGTCAAATTTAATGAAAGCAACAGCTCCGAAACAAACTTGCATCCTTTTCCCAAGGACCTGCAGTAAGAACTATGAAGCTGTCCTCTGCATGACCTTCGTCTGTGAAATGCATATTTCTCTTTGCTTTGGCCAGGCCTTGGCAGCTTTATGAACCCCAAGAGAAGAAAGAAAATGAGTAGAGACTGAGACAAGATAGAAAAGGCTAAACAGCAAAAGGATAAAGCAGAGTAAGGGAAAAAGAAGGAAATGAAAAAGGGAAAACAAAAGGAGACAGTGGTTAGAATAGACATATAAAAAAAAAATCTCTTTCTCATTCGTCAGTTAGAAGTGTGGTCCCAGGAGCTTATCCTGACAGCAAGAATCAGCTGGAAGGATTGTGGAGACTAGGTCACTTGAAACTGGAGGAACAGAGAGCAGCCTTAAAATAGTAAAAAGGAGAAAAGATAAAGATTTTGAGCAAGACTATCCATTTGTAAGTGACCTGTCTTTATGTTCCCATGTGATCAAGCTCCAAATCACACCTCCTTGCAAAAAGGAAAAAAAAAATTATCCAGGAAAAAAGGGGAGCTCAGAGAGGCTGTAAAAAGAGGGGAGGTAAAAAATAAAAGGAGATGAAAAAGTAGGTTTGCGTAAGTCTCTCCTAACTTCTGATGTGCTCTATCTCTGATGATCTGGCTACAAACCCCAAGTATTGCCTTAACAGAACATGCAGCGTGTTGTATCTGCCACAACCAGGTAAAACTGCCAGATCAGCATCTGCTGTTTAAGCCATTGACTTTAGCCAAGAGGGAATTTATTTTTCACCAGAAACTAGACAACTTTAAGCCATGATAAATGTGTTCAGAATAGCAGGAATGATGATTTCACAGGTAAATCGCTCTTTTATTGTTTGATATAAACAACACTAACAAGAGACAGGCATCTTGAGCATCACCAGTCCAAGCTGTAACACTGTCCAGTCAGCCTGAAGACACCTAACCTCAATTTACCACATGTTCCCCCTGGAAAAGACAGGAAATTAGCACTTGGGAGTAAAGGCAGGACTGTCTCTGTATCTTGGCCTGAAGATCAAGTATTAATGCAGGAGTTTCCTTTCTACCTGCTAAACAAGCTATACCTTCCTGGTGCTCAGCTGAAAAGCTTTGAGCAACCTGGTCTAGTGGAAGGTGTCCGTGTTCATGGCAGGGGGTCGGAACCAGGTGGTCTTTAAGGTTCCTTTCAAGCCAAATCATTCTATGATTCTGTGATCAAGAATGGTCACCTCTGGTTGGAAGCCACAGGGTCAGATGGAGTTCCCAGTACACTTCATTTGGTATCAGTTTCATCTGCACTTCAGTTTTCTAAATATCAGCTGAAGATGATCCCACAACTAAATCCATGGGAAGACCAGGAAAAAAAAAAAAAGGTCCTGCTAATGTGAAGTAGCAGGGGTCACAGAAAGCCTGGGGATAAAGAGATACAAATGCAGACTGATTTTTTATTCAGGACCACTCAGTAGCACTTCAGAATGTGACAAAGGGGGTGAAAGGATACACAAAGAGAGGGAACTGCTTAGTCTGGAATATAAGTTAATAATAATAATAAAGACATCTGACTAACAGAGGAAAGACAGAACAGCCCCGTTCTACCACATCACCCAAATCAGCTCTATAAAGGCAATAAGAGAGAACACAAAAGGTATTTCTCCCCCCCTCTCACTGAAGCCATTCCCCATATTTGCAACTTCTTTCAAGGACAGAAATAATATTTGGCTTCCTTAGCAACGAAGAACAAAGGGACAATAGAAAGCCGACAGTGGAATTTATGGAGCCGCGTACTGCACTCACCCCTTGTATGGGGACAGCAGTCAGGCAGGGCGGGAAGGCCCCAGCCAAACAGCAGCTAGAAAAGCTTTTTGGCTAAAACTATTTGTGCTGCTTTGACACAGAGCAGTTGTTTTGACTAATAGGTTAGAAAAAGGGATTTCTTTAGCAGAGTACGACTTTGAAGGGCTCTTTGCCTCACAGCTGTAACAGCAGCTACATCCACAGCACATTTTCCTCGTACCTATTGTATTCCAGACCAAAACACACCACAGGCCCAAACAGCTTCAAGGGCAGCTGCTGGAAAAGTTAGTGAGAATTGTGCTCATATATGGACAGTGTTACAGCTAAAGGCTATGATTAAACTTCAAGACCTGGGAGCATTTACGAGTTTCTTCATCTGAGTGCACGTCCCAGCTGTATCCCAGCCCCATGCTGGATCCAGACACGTCATCCCTCCCCAGAAAAGTGATTTATTTTTTAATTATTATTCTTTTTTATTTTCAATCAGCTTAGATTGAATATCCCTTCCTACATTATCCTGGTTTGGGTCAGAACAGGAAACTGCCCCCAGGTTCTCTGCTGTTGAAGCTAACGTTATGTTTTCTGTTACACTAAGGAACACCTCCGAACCTGTGCATGGCATCTGCATATTTGCAGATGACACAGAACTGGAAGGAGCAGTTGATAGACCAGATGGTTGTTCCATCATTCAGAGGGAATCTTGACAGTCTGCAGAAATGAGCAAACAGGAATCTCATTAATTTTAACGAAAGGAAAATGCCAAGTCTGCTCATAGGAGGAGTATCCCTGTGTACAATGTTGGGGAACTACAGGCTGAAAAGCAGCTTGGTAGAAAAGAACCCGGGTGTCCTGGCAGATGCCAAGGTGACCACGAGCCAGTAATGGGCCCTCACAGCAAAGATAGCCCTTGGTAGGAGCATCAGCAGCAGGTCAGGAGAGGAAAGCCTACCCCTCAGCACTGGTGAGACCCAGCTGGAGTGCTGTGTCCAGTTTTGGATTCCCCCAGGCAAAAGAGATATGGACACACCCATATGAGTCCATCAAAGGGCCACAAAGCTAAGGGATGGAGCATCTGTTACAGAAAGAAAGGCTGAGAAAGCTGTGACTGCTTAGACTGGACGAGAGAACGTTCAGAGGGATCTTGTCAATGTGTACAAACAACTGATGGGACAGGCAGTAAAGAGCACAGAGCCAGACTCTTCTTAATGGTATCCAGTGAATGAACAAAAGACAATGGGAACAAAATAAAATAAAGGAAATTCTACTTAAACATGTATCTGTAACAGTGAGACTGATCAAACTCTGGAGTTGGTTGCCCAGAGACATCATGGAGTCTCCAACCTTCCAGATATTCAAAATCCCACTAGACACAGCCCTGAGAAACCTGCTGTAGGTGACCCTGCTCTAATCAGATAGGCTGGACAAGATGGTCTTAGAAGTCTTTTTTAGCTAAATGGTTTTATGATTCTGTGATCTCAGTCATTCTGTGATATAATCCCTTCCCAGGATGCATTGACAAGCCCCAGTCTCCTTTAAAACAGCTGGGAAAAAAAACCAACTTTATTCAAAGTATGATTTCTGTTTGTCATGACCCCAGGTGCATTTCAGCATCATCTCAGCTCTGCTCACACGGAGATGCTTATTAGTTATACTTGAACTGTCCTGCAACAGAGTTCAGGGAAGCAAGAAAAGATCCTCCCAGGTACATCTCCTGCACAAGCAGCATCACTGACCTTTATAAACAGCGTTATCATTCAAGCAAACTGCTGCTCCCGACAATGGAAATGGCACTTGGCACCCTCACTGCTGAGTAAGTGCTGTAACAATATCACCTTTCAGAATTTGTTTAGTCTTCATATCTATGTTTATTGATTAGATTTACTCTGAGGCAAACATGGAGAGTGCTACAGGAACACAGTTTTAGATAATGAAGTCTGAAAATTTTGTTTTACATAATGACTTGGTGTCCAGATTTTGCACAGCCAACAGCATTTCCTTGTAGCCTGCTTGACTACTCCTTCTGAAGTTCTGTCTCCAAATCTCAAATGCCTGGATCATCACAAGCAATATCTCACCAAAAAGGAGAAAAATCAGGCAGGCATTCCTGTAATGTCTTCTGCTAAAGCACACATCCAGCCCAAGTCTGAAGTGTCAAAAACTGAAAGCAATCCCAGGTTTACTGCAGGTACTGAAGTTTTGTCAAAAATCCCAAATAAAAGTCAATGTAAATAAATGCAAAGTAACACGTGATTGGAGTCTTGGAGTAGTAATAGTTCTGTGAAAATGTAAAAACCAATATTCACTAATAACCAGGGAAAAAAACCCTAGGAATTGTTAGACAGGAATAGAAGGCAGTGCAGACATCACCATAGTGTCACGATATAACCATTCAACACTCACACCCAGAAGAGTGTCTGCATTACTAGAGCCTCCTCCCATCTCCCTCCCCACTCAGAAATCATGCAGAGAACTCAGAGACATTTAAGAGAAAAGTGTTAAATTGCAACTAACCCTCTCCTACGTGGAAGACGGGCAACTGGGAGGTGAGACAGACCACACAGAAAGTGGAAGTGAGGAAGGGAGATGAAGGGATTGAAAGTGCTGTTTCTTTCAGTTAAAATAAAAAAAGGTTGGTGAAACAAAAGGGGTAATTTTCTTACCACCTGCAAAGCTGAACTGTGGCACTTGTGACCACTGGGCTTCTGCAGGGCTCAAACGTTCACATGGACCAAAAACACTGCAATGACAATGAATGGAAGAAAAGTCCATCAAGAACCAATGAACTCACATACAGCTCTTGATTTAAGAAGTTCTTGAGTTGTGAGGCTGGTCAGACACTAGAACAGGTTGTCCAGAGTAGTTATGATGGTCCCTTGGTTCAAGCTGGAACAGCTGTTCCTGCACGATGTTTAAAGTGCATACATCTCTGCAGTGCCTATACAGGGAGCCCAGGATGAGGATCTCAGATGTAGAAATCTGCATGGTAGACTCAGAAGAAGTTAGAACAGAGAAACCCCAACCCAACTTTGCACTGAGTTTTGCTCTCAAGCTACCCAAACTATCAGAGGGTAAAAGAGCAACAGTAATAATAATAACAACAACAACAGCTGAATTCTCTGGAAATAAGCTGGAGCATATTAGTCAACATGTTAGTACAGAAGTCAGTAGGCCTGTATAATTAGCAGATACAGAAATAGTGGAAAGGGACATCTTTGTCACAGTCCTATGAAGACTGGCCTTTGAAGAGTGCTTCAGAATCAGGTGGCAGGTTTATTAACTGGGTCTGTCAATCTGATTGCAGTATCTGTCCCCATTTCCGTAGCCTGGAGTTGTGGTACTGAGGTGGATTGTATTAAGCAGAGTTAGAGACAAAAGAGGGAAAAAAGTGAAACAGGAGAATGCTGGAGAGCATGGAGATGAAAGACACACAGGAAGGCACTGGATTAATGGACAAGCATTTATGCTGTGATCAGCTAATGCACGGAGATTAGCATGCAAGGTATTTTCTGAAGAAAAAAAATAATGTCCTGTCAGCCACAAAGTGATGTACAAAAGACAAAACAGCCAAAAATCTAGGAAGCTGTAACTCCATCTTCTTTCCACTGTCTCTCACCCCTGAGGTGGAAGCGGGCTAAGAAGGAAGGAGAAAGGTCAGAGAATGAAAACATCAGTGGGGAATTGGCAGAATGCCTCGGGTTCTCTGGAGCAGAACCATCCCTCCCAGGGGATAAACCAAGGGCACAAATCTTGGGTTTCCACAAGGTGCACCGTAACAAGGAGAGAAAGTTCTTGGATACAATTTCAGTGTAGACATTACTTTCCATGCATTGAGGAACAACAGAACTGTTATATCTTGGCTAAGCAATGGGAAAAAGCACCAAAACCCTTCTATATATTGTTTTTAAAGTCATGGGGGTCAAGCAGAATTTTTCTCCAAAGGAAAACAGAGCATTTAGGTGGGATGGAAACCTTCCTCTGGACTGGAAAGAGTAGGACAGCAAGGAATAATTGCCAAAAACAAATTAACAATTCCAAAGAGCAGCTTTCAGAGCTTAGTGACTCTAAGATCTCACAAGACTGAAATAATTCCTCCCAGCAGCTCTTGTTCCCCACAGGAAAAGGTAAAAATAGTAGGCTCCTGGGATATTTAATTCAGCAAACCCATCTGGGAACAGCTAAAAGAGACTGATTTGCTACTCAGAGCCTCATATACAGTTCTGTGATCCAGGGATTTACAAAACCAACAGTAATACAAAAAGCCTTTCAACAATCTGTCCAACCCAGGTAGAAGGGCTGGTTGGAAGAATTTTAAAGTCTATTTCTTTCTGTCAAGACATTAGACCTAACAAGAGTGAAAAGGAATTATTCTTCATTCAGACTTGACCCAGCCTAGGTATCAAGATGTTTTCCAGACGAGACGGAGTGGGACAGGATCATTAATGTTTGGAGCAGCTCTCAGTGTAGCTCATATGCAGACAGGACACATGGCTGTCATCAGGTTTTTGTGGTCACTCCAACCCTTCACCTACTTCTCCATAGAAATCTCAGGGGAAGATTGAAGGGGACAATCTTCCCAGAAAGTGCTGGAGGTATCTGATCCATGGCAATCCTTCCAAAGTTAGAAGGAAGGCTTGTGTGTGCTGGAAGCTTTTGAAGTTCTTAACCAATATGCCCATCACTGAGAAGGGTAATATTGATTCAAACCCAGGTTGATGTTTTCAGGTGACTT
>VYZQ01010207.1:83641-94797 GCA_013400655.1 Mystacornis crossleyi
AGTAGGTAGTATTGAGAATAAAAATATGTTTAAAGAAATGAGATTAACCCCCTGCAGAAAATGAAAATATATCCACACTCAAACCAATATGCCCATCACTGAGAAGGGTAATATTGATTCAAACCCAGGTTGATGTTTTCAGGTGACTTGGAGCTTTAAAAAACACAAAAATCCCCATATTTTAGCACCACATCACACTCCTCAAAATCACGTCTGAGAACGTTTCAGTCACCAGGTGAAACATCCACTCATCTGAAAATCGGTGTTCTCCAGAATAAATACAGGAAATAGGAATTTACCCAGTTCTAATGTGAATGATACAAAGTTTACCTACTTCTGCCTTCCCGATTTGGAATACTGAACACATTTACTGCCACAATACCCATACAACATCCTCATTCAAACACAAACTCGTACACCAATGAGCAGAGGCAAGCATAACTGCTCTACCCTGTTCACACCTGACTCACCCACCCCTACAGAAGCAGATCTAAGCTGAGACAGACTGTAAGGATGTTATCTTGCAGGCATCAACCTGATAATAGGGCATTTAAATTTACATCAAAATCTGGACTATCAATGTTTGTATCTCTTTAAAGTAAACAGTGAAAAACAGTCAACTCCCGAGGACAATTTGTGAGCTGTCCCAGACCTTTTTACCATGAAATTGTGTAATCTCTGTTCTTGGTGTTGCTCAGAACTCAGCTGAACAAGATCCTGAGCAACTTCAAAATCTCTGTGGTTACAGCTTTGTTCCAGCTCCAGGAAAGTAGAGACACTCTAAGCATATGCTGAAATCCTCCTCACTTCAGCAGCCAAAGGACTGATGATTCCTATCTCCGCAGCACTCACAGAAATCCCAGTCAGACAGAGATGCTGAAAAACTGAAGAGAGTTCACCAAGAGGACCACCAAGATGATTAGAGGGCTGGAGCACATAACACAGGAGGGTAATGAAAGTATGTTTGTTTAGTCTGGGAAAGATTAAGGGCAGGACCTGACTGCAGACTTGAACTTCCTGATGGGGTTGGTTATTGAAGAGAAAGCCAGATCCTTCCCAGAAGTGCACAGAGTGAGGGAAAGACACAAAGGTCACAAGTTGCAACAAGGGAAAACCCAACCAAGCTAAATTTTGACCCACCAGAGTGGGTTAGTCCTGGAACAGGTTGCCCAGAGAGCCTGTGGAAGCCACACCTTTGGGATATTTTCAGGGTATATTGGGCAAGATCACACCACCCTAACACCACTTTAAGGTCCATCTTGCTTTAAGCAGGGACTTGAACTACAAGACCCCCAGTGGTCCCTTCCGCCCAAAATCCATTTATGATTCTCTGATTGAATTCCAGTCCCTTGAAAGTGTTTAATTCTCTCGTACGGGCATAACCACAGGGTACAGCAGCTCTCCACAGGACAGGATGATTTCCTGAGTCAGGGGGCATTCCTTTACCTCCTCTTCCACCCACAAATTTTAATCAAAGTTTCTCTTGCCAAGAGATAAAATTTTTTACTACATGTATTACATTTGGATAATTGGAAGAATTAAATCTTGTAATAGTAGACTAATTTCTCCATCTCCTGCTCATCTTCAGGTAGCTCCTAAGATTTCTGTAATTATCATAGTCTGCTCTGCGGGACTGCTGAGAATTAGTAATAATCTAAGCCTTAAAATTGTATTTCATACTGCACACTGCACTTCTGTCAAGGAGGAAGCATTTAGCATGTTAGGAACCAGCCCAGTGGCAACAATAGGAGCTTTTGTACCAGGGAATGGCATGTTGCCTGGGAATGGGCCAGAACAACAAATTGATACGACAGGCTTTGCCTGCTGTGGAAGTATTAAATCTCAGCTGATAGTGGAACTATCACCTTTCTCTGAAAAGCACCATGATCTGAGCTATGCTGTCCCTTAACATAAAATGTAAATGACCCATGGACACGGGGGGGAGGCTGGTATAAGTCCTATTCAGCCTGGAGGCTGGGAAGGTCACTTCCTAGGCATCTCCTAAAATTATGCAACTCTCCCAGTCCCAGACAAGTGAGTCTCTGGAGCTGTGAAGCACAGAGAATTAGATTCAGGAGCACAGGTCCTCTCACAAAGCCTTTGCACATCAGTACACTCAAGTCAGCTCCCCCTTAAAGGCCAATGCCAGGACTCCCTCACCTTAGGGCCATAGACTCCTACTAACACATGCTCTGCAGAAGGGTAAGGGCTGCCAGATTTAGCTAAAGCAGCAAAGCCAGTAAAATAGAAAGTCCTCAAGGATAACTGAGCCAGAGTCACTTTTGTCCGTCTCTTCTCCCTCAGCTGAGCTATTTGGATTAGTTCAGGCTCTGGAAAAATCCTAATGCTCACACCTGCCCCCCTCCTCCCGCCATGAGGCAGCTCAGCAAAAAAGGGGTGTCAGTGGCTATCCTAGCCTGAAAATGGCTTTTCCTCTGCAAGCAAGGTGAGGATTCACATCTGGCAGTACCCTGGACATGTTGCAGTCTAGGACTTCATGCTCACTTTAGGTTAGGGAGAAGCATTTTTGAAGCATTTGTAAAGCATCTCTAAAACCTGCATTGCAGTCCTGGTCAGGCCATAGCAAAGTGCTCAGGGTCACCTATCTAATATCACCAATCTACTGACATATGTAGGAGTATCATCACCCCAGGGTCCCTCTGCCATCTGTGGAGCTAGGAGGACACTTCAGCAGGGCATTTCAGCCAGCCTGGGATTCAAGTTGGCCTCTTGTCCCTCCGCAGATCACAGGGTGTGCCCAGGACACATACATTCCTAACACAGACATTGTTTTAAATAGGAAGTGAGCAGGTTACTTCCCCCAGTGCTGTTTAAACTTTTGACAGATGTGAATTCATCTAAAGATAAGAAACATCATCTTTTTCATGTCTGAGTAACAGCGTCACAAATCTGAGCCATGACTGTTTTAAATCCCACCCAGGTATTCCTAAGCATCTGGATCTAGGACTGATCTAGGACTTAGCTCAGGATCTCCTAGCTTAGATCTAGGACAAGCCACCACGTCTGTGCTCCTCAGAGCTGTATATGCTGAACTGGGGTGAGAGGTGAGCTCACAGAGGAGGAGAAGCAATTACCAAACAACTCCGCTGCAAGAGCTGGATGAAGCTTCAGAGTTATATCAGACCCCTGACACTTCATCAGAACTGCACAGTGAAAAGGAGATGGAAGCAGTTTGGGCTTTTAAAAGAAAAAGAATGGGGGGAAAAATACCAGTAACACTGTCAGAATGCACATTCAATGTTCATTTATCTCCTAACTCTTTGTTGTAATCCTTTTTCAGGAGAAAAGTCATCCAAGCTAATTAGTCCAAAGGTTTATGAAGGAAATAAGTAAAGCAGACAGCAGAAAGAGACTACTCCTTAAATCTATAGAGATAACAAGAGAAGTTTCCCTCAGCATTAGACCATAAATTCCCAGAACCAATCTCTCTTCATTTGACTGCTGAGACAAACAAGTTTCCTAGAGTTCTTGGTTATAATGGGAAAAATGTAATTAACACATAGACTGTCCTTAATTAGCACATCTGTTCAAAGAAAGGTGCTTGCTTACCAAGTGGTCATGATAATTAATTGACCTCTTTCCCCTGGTCTAGGCGTGCCCCACCTGATCCCTGTGGCAGAGAAAGGAGAAGGTAGAGGAAGTGTGGGCAGCACCTGTGGAACTCAGAGTCTTTTATCCAGTCCTTTCCAAGGATGAAAACTGGAAGAGCAGAAGTGAGAACCAAGGGGTAAAAGAAGGATGTGAGGAGACAGGGAAATCTGACCTATTTGTTTGCAAAAAGAAAGTTGTGGGTTTCACCAGCAATGAGCAAACTCTATATCCACTCTAGGCAAAGGACAGAAACATCTAATTTTCTCTCAAATCCCTGTGATTTTCTCTCTCCCTCCCTGTGAAGATGAAGGAAGATTCATGGCTGAGATTTCCACCTTCTTAAAATCCCATGCATGCCTGAGACATGCAGCCCATGAATTGTAACTCACACAGGCTAACTCACTGCCCTAAATAGTGGGTCATCAAGAGCACAAACAGCTGATCTGGGCAATCAGGCTCTGGTTCCTTGCACAGACAACACAGAGAAGCAGAGCCCATCGCTCAGACCATCAGAAATGAGTGCCAAACATATCAGTTATGGGAAATTTTCTCCATTGGCTAAATAAGGCAGCAATTACAAGTTATCCCAGAGCATCCCCTCATATCCACCACGGTCAGTCAACAAAGCAGAAGGCACAGTGGGAGTTGTTTCAGAGAAAGTTGTCTCTCAGAAAATGGCCAGCTTGCAGGAGAAGCAAGAAACTAGATTTATAGCAATAACAGAGGGGAGAAGACTTGTGCCTGCAACACCAGAGGTCTTCTTCCAGTTTGTTTTGCACATTAATAACCCCACTCATACATTAAGAGGTTTGTGGCTTCTGAGATTCACTGTCCTTGTATTCTATCACACCAGGTACAACATTTACAGGCTTTTAAAAAAATCAGCCTAAAAGCAGCACTGGTCTTCTTGGAAGCTCTTGCCAGTAAGGGAGCCTCACAAAGACTCTTAGGAAGGGGGATTTGCAGGGGATTAGGATTAAGCCCGTTTCAGTTACTGAAAAGTGAACTTCTGCCCAGGGAATTAGGGCTGGGATAGCTAATTATTTGGCTTTCTTTTGCTTGTATCTCTCATTATCAAACACTAGAGCATGCTAGGGAGACACAGAAAGGAAGCCAGATCTTCTGCAGTCAATAGGGCCATGCACTGCCTGAACGAAACATGAGTGGGGAAAAGAAACCCTCAGAGAATGTCCCCATCCAGGCAAGAATCCAAGGGACAGGGAATAGTTGTGGGTCACTCCCAGGGCAAGAACACGTTGAGGCTGAGGGAGAAGTGAAATCAACCTCCATCACTTCTCTCTGAAGATCTGCACAGGGCACCTTGAACATGGTCATTACAGAGACCGTGAGAGCACAAGAGACACCGTCTGAGGTTCACTTGTGACACAGCCAACTTCACACCACATCACACATATTGCTGCTATGTTAAGTGAAATGTGATGGCTGCAACCTTAATAAAACATGAATGTGCCAAGAATGGGCCATGAATGTGCCAAGGTCTAATGGATAAAGGGATAGATTGGGTTTCTGGGGCTCCAGCCGTGTCACTGAACGACTTTGTGGTGTTGCGGAAGTCTTCCTTCATTTCATGTAACGTCCCATTCTGTCCTCTCCCATTAAGCCCCAGATTTTGTCCCTGAAAGTCTCACCAAGTACTTCTACAGCACATATTTTGCCCCCAGTATTAGAGTACCCATACCTCAGCACCAACATTAATAATTTTTGAATCCACTCTCTGCTGCAGTTGCCTTTACAGTCTGCAGCACGAAGAACACACACTCATATGAAGACTAACACTCAGATTCTGAAAACAACTAGGCAGGTTTCGGAGAATACATGAGCCAGGGGAGTCACACAGAGAAATCCAATCTCGCACGATCCATCCACTCTTTGCAGGAGGGCTATGTCAGGCACTGCCTTCTGTGCAAAGGTGTTATGTTAATGGAAAAAATAAATTTGAAGTTCAGTTCCCAAGTTCAACAAAAAAAAAGTCTCCTGGTTTCAATAAACTTCCCCTGCTTTACTGTGCAGAGGAAGTTTAACAGCTGCCCACTGTTTGTCTTTGACTTTCTCACTTGAAAGACTTTATTTCAAAATCCCAAAGATGGTCTCTTCTGCTGTAGGTACAGTGAAAAGGGCCTATTTAGTTGAAATTAACCAAAGAGAAATTAATTTCACTCATGTAAAACAATTTATCATGACAAAGTGAAAGCCTAAGTCAGAAAGGTTTCTAACCTCATAAACCACAAGCTTCTAACAGGGAGGAATCAAGAGATTTTTATAATCCAGCTCTTTTCAAGAACACCCACTGGAGTACATCAGGCCCCCCTGAGTCACCCTGGGGGAAAAGAACCACAGCAGAGCACTTTGAGGAGCTAAAATTTAACAGAACTGAATATTCACTTCCAGAGCCTTATAAATACTGATTGCTGGAGTAGTCAGAGCTTGATCAAGTGTTAAATTCAAGAACTGGTGTCATTCCTGACATTGGACGCTTTTTCTGCCAGAACCTAGTGCTATTAGGTCATTTAGGTCTAAATCCAGGCAAATATTTTATGTATTTGACCCTCAACTCAGGCAAGATAAACTGCTTTTGAAAAAGTGAGTATGCTTTCACTCATGTCTCAATAGACCAGGGCCTTGGTCTATGCAAATCTGAGGCATTAAATCACCATCTCTGCCATGCTAAACAAGGTGAACTCTGCTGCTTCTGCCTCCCAAAGAGGGGTCTGTGCAGATGTATCTCTTACCTATGTCAGTCTAAGAAAGGCCATGCAAGGCACCAGCACTTTAATTCCACAAGAGTCAAACTAATCCCCCACACCACACAAAGATCTAAACTTCTAATCATCTCCCTCATGCTAATATTTTACATAGTTTTACAACAACAATGAAGATTAGGAGCTCAGCTCCAGAACCCGCTCTTTGGCAAAAAATGCCACAGCTTTATTACAAGAGTGGCAATTTTCCATAGCCAAATATAACTGCACAGCAATGTCTTCTTCCTTGCAGATTTCACACTAACATGATCTGTTATAACTGAACTCAGTCTCACACATGCCTGGATACCTCTGGTGTTTCATCTTCCCTCTCTGCCTCACATGGTGAAGAGTTCAAGCCTGCTTAGGGAGACCAGAGAACTGTGTCAAGAATGGGGAAGAAGGGAGAAAGTAGGATTTTATCAGACAAATCCACAAATCATCCTAGTGCCTGCTCCCACAATTAGACTTAGAGCAAGCATGAGGCTGTTTCAGTCTTCTGCAAATTAGAATGTAGTCCAGACTGGAATATGAAATCGGGAAAATGCCAGACAGCTACTATGCTGATCATTCATTTCCACGTATGAAGAAAGCCAGCACAGCTGTCTTGCTTATCATACCACACAGGTAAATCCTCCTGACTGGATATCAGCAGTCCCTTCCCACACCAGCCTCCTCCGGAATTTGTTCCCACCTCCAGGCTCTGTGTTTTGTCTAGCAGAGAGCAGGTGAGATTGGCTGTGTGGTCTCATAAAGCAAAGTAATCTTTAGCCCAAACTTGCCTGTTTGATCCTTCTGCCTAACAAAAAGAAATAATTCAGCTTTCAGCCTGGTTTACCCAGGTGCTTAGAGGCATCTTGGTTCAGAGAGCAGCAGCTCATGTGCCCCTGGCAAGCAGGGCAAGACGGTGCTGCCCTAACTGCCCCAAAACAGAGGCTCTGGGGGAGGCATTCACATGCAGCCTTCAGCTGTTCTCTTGTTTCACCACAGCCTTCTGCATGACTACTACAGCAGTCACAGTATAGGGCACATGCAAAATGTGGTGACATTTTAAATTTAGGTGTGCCTACCTGCATAGCTGTGAGCTGAAAGAACTAGAACCCTTCTTAAAAAAAAACAAAGCTGCTTCTGTGGGTAAGGATCCTAATAAAAATGCAATATTTCCACACTTCCAAACTTGCTCTCATGATTGTTTCATTTTGGTGGGGATGATGGGGGTGATCCTTCCTCCCCAAGCAAGGTGCTAGAGGAGCCACAACCTTAGGGCAGCTGATACGGAAGTCCCTGGGCTGTCCTAATGGGATAGGTTCTTGTCCATGAATTCTCTATCTCGGGCAACTGCCATAACTACTGCAGTCTTATCACAGTCTTTTACATTGGAAAACACCTCCAAAACCATCAAGTCTCTTCTATGACCGATCACCACCTTGTCAAATAGACCACAGCTCTGAGTGCCATGTCCAGGTCATTCCTTGAGCATGGTGAAGATCAGGTAATATCTCATTCACCAAAGGTATATTTCACAGGATAGAGCTTCAGCTGGGGGATTCAAAAAGAAATTAACTCTATAGATGGGCCTCCAGGCACTTGAATATGGCTCTCCTAGATTTCAGGCAAGTATACAAAAAGGAAGTTTATTCTAGACACAGGAATAAGGGGAAAGAGTTAGTGTCTCTGATTCCAAAAAAGTTAAAGGATCTTCAAAGTCAAAAGCCACAAAACATTTCATGACATACAGATTCGTTTTGTCCCTTCCTATCCAAGAGGTCTCAACATCCCAAATCCCACGTTGCCATTGAAATACCAGCCTTAATTTACATGAGCCACTGGTTTCCATACATCAAGATAATTGATTGACATAAGTCAAGATAATTAACTGAAGAACAGTGTATAGATACCTGCTTAGATTAATACTGTTCTCTTTCTCACACAGAGGCCAAGTTAGTCCAACATGAATGACCCCATCTATCACCAGCAAGTTGTTCCACACTTACTGAAGACTTGATCATGGGTGACTAAGTGGCTTGTTCGAAACACGACTGTGTTGATTTGAAAGTGGAGAAAAGATCAGAGACCCCATTAGTATTCCCCCTGCCTGGCTGCACTGATTCCCAGCCATAAGGAAGGAGGATTTTCTCTGTGTTTTTTCACCTCCCTGTCACCACAAGAGTTTTAACTAAACTTCATGTAATGTTTGGATGCAAAACAGATGTCACTTCCTCCTCACATCCCCCTGAAGGAATTTGGTGCTGTTTTCATCTGCGCTGTCTCCCAGGATCCTGGGGATATCCAATTTCCCATTCAAACACAGGCAATAGAAAAAGCTGAAAGGCAGATTTTTGTAGATTTCTCTTCTGTCCCATGCCTGAACCTGTAACATGAATGAGGCTTTTGGTAGCTTTGTCCTTCCTTTTTAATAACTACTTCATTTACCTCTTACAAAAGCCTGTCTTTCCTCATTGCAACCTCCTAATAAGATTCCTCCCACATCACTGAAGCCCAGTTGTGCCCAGAAACTGGGTTATTCAGGAAACAAAAAGTTTGGATTACAGAACTATTCCTGCCGGCATTCAAAGCCACTGCACCCCACCCCACACAGCTCAGCTCTTCAGCTGGTAGAGATCCTCTTCCACACTTCCAGAGTGGCAGGACAGGCTGAATAGCCACATACTTTCCCTCCCTGCCCAGTTTACATCTTTGGAAAGAGAAATCTCTTAGGTGAGAAACTAAAATTCTACTGAGCCAACTGGCCATTCCACCTCATTTAATCACTACTTGCCCTTGCCAAAAGTCCCTCTCCAGCTTTCGTGTAGCTCTTTAGGTACTGAAAAGTGCTACAAGGTCCCCCCCCGGAACCTTCTCTCCACCAGGCTGAACAGACCCAGCTCACTCAGCCTGTTTCCACAACAGAGCTGCTCCAGCCCTCTGATCACCTCATGGCCTCCTCTGGCCTCATTCCAACAGATCCACATCCTTTTTGTGTTGGGGGCCCCACAGCTGGATGCAGCACTCCAGGTGGGGTGTCACATGAGCAGAGCAGAAAGGAGAAACATCTCCCTTGACCTGCTGCCCACACTTCTTCTGATGCAGCCAAGGACACATTTGGCTTCTGGGCTGTGAGAACACTTTGCCAGGTCACATTTGAACTTTTCATCCACCAGCACTCAAAATCCTTGTCCCCAAGGCTGCTCTCAATTCATTCACTTCCAAGCTTGTATTTGTGCTTGGGATTGCCCTGATCCAGGTGCAGGACATTGCACTTGACCTTGTTGAACTTCATGTGGTTCACATGTGCCCACCTCTCAAGCCCGTCCAGGCCCCTCAGGATGGCATCCCTTCCCTCCAGTGTGCCACCTGCATCACACAGCTCAGTGTCACCAGCAAACCTGCTGAGGGTGCCTCAGTCCCACTGTTGGAGTCAATGACAAAGATGTTAAAAAGTGTCAATCACAATACCAGCCCCTGAGGAATCACTCTTGTCACCGGTCTCCAGTTGGACATTCAGCCATTTTCCACAACTCTTTGAGTGTGACCATCCAGCCTATTTTTTATCCATTGAGTGGTCCATCTATCAAATCCATGTCTTCCCAGTTTAGAGACAAGGATGTTTTGTGGGACAGTGTCAAATGCTTTGCGTAAACCCAGGTAGATAACATCAGTTGTGCTTCCCTCTTCCACCTCTGCCATAACCCCATCACAGAGGGTCACCAAATTTGTCAGGCATGCTTTGCCTGTAGTGAAGTCTCATCTTTTGAATTCCCCCCCTCTGCTCCAGGCTCCCTTTCAAGCCACCAAGGCAATTTAGCTGTTATGAGCAGCAGCTGAAAACCAGCACCTATTTTTTTTTTCCTTTTCCTAATGAGAGTTTCCCCCTTTTATTTTCTTAAGGAAAGTTGCCTCCTTTTCCATGTCCAGATGCATTAAATAAAGAAAATGGAGGGATTTATTACCCCTATAAGTGCAGGATCTAATTCAGTCTTACCATCTGATTCAGAACAGACAATAGAGGCAAAGAAAAAGAGGAGAGACACAGAGAGATGAAATGACTTAGGGAGTTCACATTGGAATTCAGTGAAAGTACCAGGGAACAGAAGCCCAGCCCTGTGCCCTCCTGATACTGCTCTACTCATCTAACCATTAGACCATGAAATCTCCATTTTTTCATGGCTGAGAAGAGTTTGAGGGCTCTAAGCAGTAATAATAGGAATAATCCATTTGAGTATAATAATTACAAACTTTGATTTGGGCTTCTTACTGCAACAGTATAGCTGTGCCAGGTCACAGTGTTTCTGACACTGTGGCACACATGGACATTAGTAATAACGAGCTCACTTCAGCCCACTTCCCTCAGCTTTGATGTGTTCTTACACCAAAAAATTAGTCAAAAGGAGGAGAGCAGCTTTTGGCTACTCAGCATTTTGGCTGCTTTGAATTTGGCTGCTCAGTGAAACCCTGAAAGCTTTGTAATAAACACGGCAAATGTTTTGGAATGACAGGCAGGACTTAGTGCTTGTTTCCTTGATCTGGAACTGTTTGATTTCCATTTCTCACACTCACACAAAGCAAGGTGTGTAGACAATACAGGGCAGGGAGAAGACTTCAAAGCAAATTACTCTCCATGAGGGAGTGTGGGGTCCCCTTAGAAAGGAGCTGTTCCACTTGTCAGGCCAATTAGCGGCACTTCTGCTGCTTTGGTGGGAGAAGTGGGGGAGAGGGTCTGCTGAGGAGAGGAGTGAAACCCCCTCATCATTCTTTGAATCACTCCTGAAACATCCTGGGAAAATC
>VYZQ01010207.1:94819-113002 GCA_013400655.1 Mystacornis crossleyi
CAGCAACACCTCCTATTTCCTCAGACAGTCAGCCCATGTGAGGAGACTGCCAAGAAACACTGGGTTCATAGAAAGCCCAGTTCATGACTCCACACTGACAAGCAGTGAGGGACCTCCTCTAGAATTTGCCATGGAAAATTAGAGAGAAAGGCGATGCACTTCAGCTGCTTTTCCAGATCCCCAAGTCTTTGACAGTTCTCCCCGAAAATAAACAGTGTGGATCAGTAATTCACAAGGAGCCAAGCACCAGCACGTAAATTAGAAGTCTTACGAGGAGCAGCTGAGGGAGCTGGGGGGGTTCAGCGTGGAATTAAAGGAGGCTCAGGAGGGTCTTCATTGCTCTCTACAACTACCTGGAAGGAGCTTGTAGTGTGGTAGGGGCTGGTCTCTTCCACCAGGTAACAAGCGACAAGATGAGAGGAAATGGCTTCAAGTTGTGGCAGAGGAAGTTTAGATTGGATATTAGGAAAATTTTTTCACAGAAAAGGTTGTAAAGCATTGAAACAGATTGCCCAGGGAGGTGCTGGAGTTTATCCCTGGATGGGATCATCCATCCCTGCAAGGGTTCAAAAAAATGTGTGGATATGGCACTTGAGGACATGGTTTAGTGGTGAACATGGTGGTGCTGCTGGGTTAATGGTTGGACTTGATGATCTGAGTGGTATTTTCCAACCTTTAGCAATTCTATGATTCTAGAAGGGGCAAAGCAAACCAACTTCTTTCCAACCATTAAAACATCTGAAGTAAAACTGGTACTAGCAAGCACACCACGGAACTAAGAATGGCAACTAAGAGGACCTCTGACCCTCTGGAAACACTGGCCCAAGCTTTTGTGTGGCACCAAGTTTTTTCTTAAGCAGTCTGGCTCCATGAATATGTGACACTTGGGACATTTCCTCCCCAAGTTGCCCTCAGATCATGAGCAAAGGACCAGAGGAACTATTCTTCCTTCCAGAAAGGATAAGCGCATCAGAGCTGAAGGCTATGTAAAGTTAGCCCAAACCCTGAGCTCCTGAAGAGAACACATTCGTGATTGTGATCTTACCTGCGTGCACACTCTTACACAAGGGCAGCCTTGGTGCTCTATTTCAGGCTAAATTTGAGGCTGCCCACAGAACGTCACCCTCTGCAATGGCAGCACCAGTGGAGCTGGTGGTGTTTGAGGCAGCCCCAAGAGCATTCTAAATTTTAGATTGTGCCCAAGGCCTTGCTTATCTCACAACTTTTCACTTCTGCCCAATTATCCCATTCACCTTTGCTGTAATGCCATAAGAGTGATACTGCCTGGAGATCTTCCTAAAAGGGAGCTCTCACAGCCTCCTGCAAGAGCTGGAGAGATCCACAGCCACCGTGACCACAGCACACCCTCCACAGAAACACCTTCTCCAGGTGCCCCATCATGCACTCACCCATGGCTATACACAGGCCCCACCAGTGACTCCATCATCTTCAGCTGGCCCAGGTGATTTCCTACCCTCTTTGGGCTTCACATATTTGCAATATGACAGGAAAGGATGCCCTGATCACCTATTTTTCTTGTACAACCTCAAAAACAATTAGTGATGGGTGCCATTCTCTTGCCTTGAGAAAACTGGCACAGCCTGGCCTTGGCTATATGGTTAAACCCTTGTAGCCTTCAAAGCAGCCCTCTGGGCCTATGTGCCCATCCTTCACTCTAGAAATTGTACATAAACTATTTAGGAAAGTGCCAAAGGACCTGGTGACAGTGTGAGAGACTATCAAAACACCTTGGCACCATGGTCATGATCCATGATTTCATCTATAAATCACAAGAGAAAAATAAGCCAGGGAGAGGATATAGCCAATACCAAAACTATGGCTCAGCAGGAACTTCTCAGGAACACTTCAGTTGTTACTGTACTTCATGCAGAGTCTAAAAGTGACTGAAGGGTATCAATCCTCAAAATCTATGGCAAATAATAAAATCCAGAGAGAATTATGGCTTATAAAGACAGAACTCAGCACTTCAAAATATCACCTGCATGCTGAAGCATTCCCACATTGTCAGAAAATAACATTAAAGAACAGTGATACTGCACTCACAAAAGCAGGTCCCATTGTCTGAAGGTACATCCTAATTTCTGTATTACTCATCTTCAGAAAAACGGCTGTGAACATTTCCAACAGCATGAAGCTCTTAATCTGATTTCATCCCCTAGATGGACTGTTATTGGTGTAGATGTTTGGTCTGAACTCATAAAAACACATTCAGGGCTCCAGCAGGGTATATGTGAACATTTCTGCCTGCACAACCAACAGCTATTTTTCAGGCTGAACTGCCATCTTTTATAATCTTCACTATTGATTTTAGTGTTGGTTAAAAAACTCCTAAGGCACTTAGAAATTCATTGTGACCAAAGGCCCCTATCGTAGATTATTAAAAATAAAAAGAAATTAAAAACGTGACTGTGCACTTCACAATTGATTTTTCTTTTCTTTTAACTTTCTCCTTTTTTTAAAAAAAAAGGGTTTTGAGAGAAAGTTTTTTGGTTTGTTTTCTTTATTCAAATTTGTCACCTTATTCAGATTTAAAAACCGGGGTGGGAAAAAACTCATAGGAAAAAGAAGAACTTGTAGAACCCATTTTCCTTTTCATTTAAAAGAAAAACTGTGTCTGTTCCTCAGTATTATGTTTTACAGTGAGATGTTTTTCCCCACCACAATAACAATTGACACTTTTGAGCAGTCATTTGCTAAATAGCTTTGAACTATTTGGCTGGTCAGTTAAGGCTGAGGTGAAGCCATGGTCCCTCTCAAGAAGCAAAATTTTTCCTTAACCCAGCATGGAACAGGTTGGATTTCTCTCCATCAAACCTCCTCCCAGGGTCTGCTAAGCTTCATTTGTGCACAGCCAGCTCTCCCTTAGAAAGTAGAGCCCTTTCCAGGCAAAGCCCTGCTTTCCCAAACGCCACAGGGGAGCACATCCAGGCCAGGTAGGCAGGAAGGAGAAGCAGCCGGGGCAGGGGGAACAGCAGGAGTTCGAGAGCTCTGCTGCCCATAGGTCGGGTGGTTCCCCTCTTTCAGGATTTTCTTTTGAAAGCTGTCAAACGAGAGTGGCCTATTCAAGTTTCAAATGCAGAGGGTCTCTTTGGTATAAGTTTTTTTTAATCAGTAAGAAGCAAATCTTAGCACTGTGAGCAATCCAATTACAGAGATTTCAAAGCCAAGCAGTGCCATTAAGGCTGTTTAGCCAGACCTCCATCATAACACAGGCCTGAGGTGTTCACACGACAAACCTTTCACTGAAGCTCAATAACTTCAAAAAGAAGCATTCACTAAGCAAACCCTTGCACATCGGATTGAAAAGCTCCAAACAAGCAAAAAAATCTGTGGCATATCTTCATAAGCTACATTAACAGTTAATTACCCTCCTTGTTGAATGCTCATGTCTTGTGTCAGGGAGCATTACTCACAACTGGATACAGGCCCAGGCACTCTCTAGCTGAGGTAAATGAATGTATTTTTCTCCTCTCAGTTCCCTTCCCTACACTTCTGGAATACAAAATGAGATCCACTCATGGTAATTGAGCTGTTGACAAGTCTTCCCAGTTAGGGACATAGAATTAGTGTTGCTAACCTTCATAATTTAAATTAAAAACCCAACAGTAATTGGTGTTTTTCTTGGAGCTCCATCTCCTGGAGACAGGTGTTTATGGGAGAACCCTTATTTTATTTACTTTCAAAGTACATTTTAGACTCCTTGGAAAAATCTAGAAGTGCTTTGAATAACCCTAGTAGAAGTGTGGGTACAACCACAGAGAGATTGAATTAATTCTAACTTTACTTATTTCTCAATAAAATAATTATTATTGCTATAGCAGATGTCATGATTTGCTGCTGTTGAATGTTTGGAGCAAGAGAGACTGCAGTTATCCCCAAAACAAGTAAAGGCTGAGAATATCAAAAGAACCTAAAAAGCCCTTCTTCTGGGGCTGAGAAAAAAAGAGGTGACCGTGAGTTTTGAGGCTTGGACAGTCACCGCTGGCAGAAATGACATGGGCACCAAGGGAGCTTACACTAGCACTGCTGGTAGCTCTGGGAGATCAAGCATCAACTGCCATCACTGGTGAAGTCTGAAGACTGCTTTGCCAAAGGAAATCTTCTCTAGCCAAGAAGACCTACAAAAATTCTTCCCTGTGAGGGTGGTGAGACCCTAGCACAGGTTACCCACAGATGCTGTGGATGCCTCATCCCTGACAGTGTTCAAGGCCAGGCTGGAAGGGACTCTGAGCAACCTCATCTAGTGGAAGCTGTCCCTGCCCTTGACAGAGGGCTTGGAACTAAATGATCTTTAAGGTCCATTCCAACCCAAACCATTCTGTGATTCTATAGCTCTATGCAATATCAGCTGAGACACAGAAAAATCAGCATTCTTCTGATCTGAGCATGTCAAGGTCGATGCACATCCTGCACATTATAAAGACCTGATATTAAAAAGCAAGTGTTAACACAAGATGTGCGAGTTCTACACAGCAACTGAGAAATGATGACTACTGTAAACTATCACTGGTACTACTTAATTATGATTCAATAATTGAAAAGGATTTGTGTTACTCTATTACTTGAACTAGTAAGTTTAGCAGAAGACAACAGAGATCTAACTGAAGCTTCCATAGAGGCTGATCCATGTGGATTCTGAAAACCAAGACAAACATCTTTTACCACACAGGGTGACCTCCATGGTTTAATAAAAGGCAGCACCAACTAATCTGCAAGAGCATGCCGGATGTTCAGCTTTCCCATTCCTCACGTGTTTTTCTTCTCATGAATCTGCACTGTCAGTGTTTGTCTCCCATTCCTCACGTGTTTTTCTTCTCATGAATCTGCACTGTCAGTGTTTGTCTCCCAGTTCAACTTGCCTTAAGGGTAATACAACAGTCCGCGGGTTCTCCATGCACAGGGTTAAGTCAGGCCAATTCAATCAATCTCCCACTGAGCTCAGACAAACAGCCCACCGCAGGCAGGGGGGAACCCACTACTCTGAGAATGACTTCACACTATTAGTAGCACTTGACACCCTCTTCTATCAATAAAGTGAAATTTTCTATTGTCTGCAGTAAGCATGGAAGGTGTTGTCTCTGGGAATTCAGCCTCCTCTGCTCAGTAGGAGAAAAATCTTAGTTCACATATAACAAATTTCTGCATTATTTTTGACTATCAGTGAAAATTTCTATTCACTCAAGTCTTGGTAAACAGATTATTTCCTGAATTAGTGCTCTGCAGAAGACCATTTGACTGATTAGCGCTTCCTTAGATGCAGTCCCAGGAGACAATGTTGGAGGTCTCCTCTGAGTAAATGCTGATTTTCAGCACTGTAAATGCTTCACCCTTTTTGCATGTATTTGCTTGCAGTGTGTGGCAGGCAGAAGATAATCCCACATCTGGAATGCAGTGCATAACCTCACCATGTTTTTATGTGATTTTTCCATTTACCTCTGTGCTGTACAAAACCCCACCTTACCTGCTCAAGCCTCATCATTCCCAGAAAAATCTCCCCCCTGAGTGTTCACTCAGATGAAATTGCCTTGATAACCCTTGGTATTCAGACAGCATATATCTATAAAAGGTTTAATTGTCCTTAATTTATTAACTCTGATTTGCCTTTATCTCAAAATACAATGCAGGGGGAAAATAATAAACTTCCACCTATGCTGCTTCTTCAGCAATGGCATCCAATAACAGCCTGCCATAAACCTCTAACTTACAAGCACATTTTAAAAGAACCAGTTAAGACTTTTAGAAGTTTAAAAATAAGTTAAATATTAACTCTATATGTACACATTTTAAAAAGTTTATTCTCCTTTGGCTTTTTGTTTCNTATTTAATATATATTTTTAAAATCCAGAATCACACCAAAATTTAAGATTTCCAGAGAATCATTAAATATTATTTGAATCTCAATCTCCTTTACAATGGCAATGGACTGCATAAATACCTCAAAAGAGAGCAAAATAATTGAGGAATCCAGGACTGCTTTTTAAAGCAGAGTAAAAAGAATGTATCCTCCTCCTAGAGTTGTCAGATGGTATCAGCTTCTGGCTACATCTGCAAATGGGAAATGATACTGCAGAATGACAATCTCTAGCTGCACTTGATCAAGACGGCATTTTCAGCAATGACAGCTGAAAACACAGCGGGATTGATGGAAAAGGCAGCCTTCCCAAAGGCATGTGCAGGGGCATTAGGCACCTGTTTGCTTTATTGACAGGGCGGGCTTTGTTTCAGAAGAATAGCAGGCATATTTAATCTTCATGTCAAAAGACACAGTGGCATTAAAGGGTAGAGAGTTACCTCAGGAACAAAACTACAGTCTTTAATCATCCCGATCTCCATTGTCTTGGTCACTGGAGCTGGATTCAATCACTTCACCCTTGTGTTCGTGCTCCCCACTTCCACCACGCTGACTTGGAAAGGTCGGGGACTCCAGCCCTCATTCTAAAGGTGGTAATTACATAAAACTGGCAACACCAACAGGTTCTCAGAGTTCCAGGTCAAGTAACACCAGAGAATAAGAAGGAGATATTAATTATAGAGAGTGGATAATTGCTTCCTTTGCAGCTAATCCTCCCATTTATCCACCCAAAAGGTCAGATACAGAAACCCAACACCCTTTCAAAGTACAGTGAATAATCTGTCCTCGTGGCCCTATGCCAGAACTCTTGGCTATGCGTTAATCTGGACTACTCAAGGGCAGAGAGCGTGCGTCAGCATTTAAAGAAAATGTAAACACTCATCTTTCTTCCTGGCCACTTGAAATAGGCACCTTAAAACAATCAGAAACAGGCATAAATGCAATTCATCACAGCCCATTTCTGTTGTTTAGCCAAGGCAAGCAATATTTTGGTGTCTCATTATGCAAAGACAAGGCAAAACACAAGGGCTGTCAGTCTGTCTCCACATCAACTGGTGTGAAGCACGACTGTGTTTAAATAAAGATCTGCTGGCTGAGGCATTAATTTCATATAATGAATTGTATTGATCAACCACCTTGGATGTACAATGCGTGCAGAAAGTCACAGCGAGGTATTTCAGGCAAAACATTCCTGGTCTTTCACCACTCTGAAGAACCCATAGCACCCATCACACAAGCAGACTTGCCCCACTATCTCTAGCTCTGACCTCCGAACCATGTGCTCCTTTTTATTTTGGTCTGACTATTCTTACATCCCCATGCACAGGCAGAGGGACAGCAAGCCACCGAGTGGGGAAAAAGCCACAGGGCCAGGAAACAGCTGGAAATCTGCTCTCTGCTGTGATCCCTTCCACAACTCCTATACCCATTTCCCTTATCCCAACTGGAGAACAAGACCACACTTCTGAATTAATATAAAATTAAACCCATCAAACTCACTTTTAACAACTTTGAACACGCAGAGGAAGTTCTTGTATTACAATGCTCAGCATTTGGAATCACAAAAGCCCTAAAGTCAGATTTCCTTTTTGGTAAGATTAGACTCCCACGACGAGGTTTTGTTCCATGCCTTACTCCAAAGCCAAACCATTCCGTGACTTCAAGACCCAGATTCAATACAATATTTGGCTCTCCAATCCTGCTTGGAATCCTTACTGCCCACCAAAACACAACCAAGAAGCCAGGAGTCTGAGCAAGAGCTAAGATGCTACTTGGTTAAGATCCAGCTTAAGTCTCACTTAAGTGCTTCAAAGGCTATTTGGAGGAACTGACTTCTTGAGCTGCATCTCACTCCTTGTTGCCCATTAAAGCAACTATAACAAAACTGAACGTGGAAGAAGCTAAACTCCAGCCCCCCAGGTAAGAAGGCATCATTGTAAAGCAGTATTTTCACACAAGAAACCACCTAAGACCTGGGCGGAGCAAGGCAATTTTGCTATATTTCCTATAATATCTAGACAACTCAAATAAGCATCAACAGATTTTTATACAAAATTGGAGAAACAAAGTAATGGGGTCACACCAGAGAGGTGAATGAATGCATAAGGCAGACAAAAGGATGTTCTCCATAACACTTTTAAATTATGCAATATTGTTTATTTCATTTGCTGTCAACAAGTCTCATTTTTTATCTTTCTTGATGGCAGCTTTTGCTCCCCACACAGATTGGAATATCGATTTGTTACAGGAAAACAGAAACTTTTTGCTTTTGATATTTAATATCAGCAGTTTGTTTGGCTCGCATGGACAGTATTCTAAGGTTATATTTCCAAGTCCCTGCTCTGCTTACTGATCAGAAAGTGACTCTGAAGAGCTGGGGAAAGCCGGTGCCTCAGCAGCAGCTGAGATACAGGCAGAGGTACAGCCTGTACTTCCCTCTTTAGTTACGTCTCTGCTGCTTTGGAAAGAAAGAGCAGGAGGGAAAACTTCACAGCCTCAGATCTGGTAGTATCTGATCTTCCCTTCAACATAGGAAACACCATAGAATCAACCTCTATAAAAAATAAATCCAGGTCAGTTTTCAGCTACAATCCTGTCGCAAAATCTCCACTGTCTGAACAGTGCCAACTTTGTGTCTGAACTACACATTTAAGGTTTTCCCCCTGGTTTTAGACTTTTAAAAACTCCTTTTCCTCACCGTACTTGTGAGTCAGTGTCTGCCTGCAACATTCCTCAGAGAAATGCCTTTGTTTTCTTCCCTGTGAGGAAAACGCCTGCCGTACAGTGGGCACTGCCACGGCCTGGTAAGTTGGCACTTTGTCGTGTTTTTCCACTCCAACAGCTCCCTGCAAACCATCAGCTGCAAAGCAAGCTACAGAGGCTGCCAATTAATTTACTGGACCATTAATCAATGTATTCTATACCGGTAACTTTCAAACAGATAAAAGCCATGCAGGACCAGAGCAGCGGTACAAGACTGCCCATGCTTGGCTGAGCTGTTCTTGATTCAGCTTCTTCTAAGGGTAGAAAGGAAGAGGGGAGGTTGGAAAGCAGCTGGGAATGCTCCAGTAGATGTATGGTGATATATTAAAATCACATGGTTGAAGCTATTTTCCTGCCTCCTCTCCTTTGATGGAAACATCCAATTCACTCCAGAAATTGCCGGTTCTTACTGTGGTTAGCTGAAGAGGTGCCCAACCTTTGGTTAGGGCAAGTCAGACAGGCTGCTCATTCCAAAAAGCTTTATTTATAATGTAAGCACAAACCAGATACAGGACATGATATAAAAATCATATCTGAATCCCAATATCCACATTTCTGTCCTGTATATACAAGTGACAGAAGCATTTTTTATCAAGTGACACTTGAACAAGTATCCATCAGGTGACATGGGATCAAAAGAGTCCCTCTGTCTGCTCCCTCCCTCTGCCACAGGGAGCAGATCACAATAATTGCTCAGGTGGCCAGAAACTATTCCCTGTCCACACATTGATGCGACTCAGGAAAGAGGATGTCTGGGAGCAGAGAAGGTCAATTTTCCTGGCAGAGACCTCTACTTCTGGAAATTCAGGACACATTTAAATGTCTGCCCTCCCAACCACAGGTCCCCAGACACACAGCATATTTACATCTCAATTCCAGCTAAACCACTGGGACTGGCTAAACCTTACTCCAGGTCACTGGGCTGGCAGTGAAGTGTGGGAACCCTCCTCTGCCCAGGTGAGGAGCACCCCACGCCGTGCTCAGGCTGCAGGGGCACAGGGCTGGGCATGGAGGTGACCTGCCTCAGGCACATGCTGGCAACTACCACCACCCCAAACACAACCCACCGCTCTGCGAGGGACCCACTCTGCTGAACCGCTCTGTCCCAGGAGCACCTGTAGAGTGTTCATGGGGCTAACGCCAGTTAATGTTTACGTGGGGTTTAATCTGACCGTTTCCTTGCAGGCTTTTACTACCAGCCCAATCTGAATTTCCAGTGATCATTGACACAAGCGTCACCAGAGAGAGGAGCATTGAATGTCTCCAAGCCCATTTACCCTCCACCTCACAAGGTATAGGGGTGGGTCCTGTATAAACAGGTTTTTTGTTTGAGGGCGCCTGACAGAGCAGAGCCTGACCTTTCCCCTTCGGGGGAACAGCAGGCTTCAATCAAACCTTACTGAGGGTTGGGGCTATTTTCCCTTCTTGAGGGTCAGGGTGATGCTTGAACTCTCCTTGCCTCAGCTTCCCCACCCACCTCATCAATCTCCCCTCTGCCCTGCATGACATCTGGGGCCAGTCTTATTTACAACAGCCTTCCCCACGGCTGCATCTTCATGGGGACTTTCCCTGACACTGCTGAGTGTCTCTGCTCACTCAGTGTCATGTCCCCTTACAGCAGCAGAACCCACACCCTTTGCAGAAGGAAGAAATCTCTTGCCGGATGGACATTTCCCACACTAAATTCTACATCCGGCACACGGCCTGCTCTTAGGAAGGCACTGGGTTGGAAATGGCTCAGCCGCAGGTATCGTGTCAAAGTGCTGCTGTGTGCATGGCATTTATAGGTAAAAAATATATTGATTTTGATCCATGATAATGTAAACAGGACTCAAGATGGGAGCTAAAAACTACAGCCCTTACTGCTTTGGGGGGATGGAAAGGATCCAGCTATGTTTAACCTGAGGCACTCTCAGGTAGTACACAGATCATTATCACGGCAGCAATCACTGCCATCAGAGCTACATTGCTGTCCATGTGCTGAAGATCCAGCCTGAGAGCTTTCATAATACCAAACACGCTAAACCACTCTAAAAAAGTTCCTCCTTTCCCTTCTGCCAGGAAATACAGGTGCTGACTGGCTGTGTCCCAGTTACAAGTACGTTTTTCAATAACGCTTCTTATCATAAATACACTTTTCATTATTTCACGGCCAGATGAAGCCTGGCCACTATTCTGGACACTGCTTTAGAGACTAAGAGCTCTTATCAGGCTGTTCCAAGTTTGGGCACTCCTCAGCAGAGCTGTCGTAATGGCCAAGAGCCCAGAACAAGCTTTTTCCTGCACTGGATGCTCACTAAAATAAAATAGCACTGGAGTGCTGCCAAATAAAGTGGCCAGAGTGTGCAATTGGATTTCCTCAGCTTTTGTTTTAGGCCATACAGCCAAGCTTGGCAAACTCTGCTAATTGTTTTTTTTTCCTGGAAAAATATTAGTGAGGGTAGGTGACAGAGGCAAGGAATGCGTGTTTGTGTCAAGCATGGAGCAAAGCGGAAAGGAGAAGGACTCCATCCAACTTCTCCCCATTTACCTTTGGACATGTCCTGGGCCACAGCCCTGCAGAGAGACTCCAGATGGGAAGTGCCTCAGCATGTGCTGATGCATCAGTGTGCACCAAGAACACAAAAATAAGTGGAAATTAAAGGAGCCACTGGGTCCTTTGTGAAAGCAAAATCTTGTGACAGTATCTCAGTTTGGGCCAAGTCAGACCAGAGATGTTCCTGTCTCAGAGGTCACTCTTGAAAACTACAACTTTTTTCTTCTTCATTTTTTATCCCCCAAACCCCTATCTCTTGCTTACTTGCATAAGGATGAAGAGACTGTTCTCAGAAAATGAAAAGCTAAGCCCAAACAAAGCCTTGTGCTGAAACTGCCTACAACCTCATGCCAAAAACAAATATTGGGATTTCTGAATCTAAAATCTTATATATTTGTGGATAAAGGGACACCATAAACACAACTTTCCCTACAAAGGTATTTAAACTATCAACCTCTTCTAAAAGAATGAGATGTCAGGATTATTTCCTCTTGCTTAGCCACTGATCATCCAAGCACTTCTATATAATGCCAGTGCCTCATTAACTTTTGCTGGAGGACTGTCTCTTACTGCCCAAAACTGGTCTAGAAGCCCAAAAAACTAAGCAGGCCTGGATGGATCCCCCAAGTCTCCACTCAGCTGAGAAATCACAGTTTTTTGCTCAGAGAAATCACATGCCACCTCTTGCTACAGCTTTTGTTCTTCAAAGCTACTGTTGGCTCTCCTTCCTCCCAAATTAGTGGAACCACTATGCCAGGCCATCTGGCACATCAAAATGCATCTTCACATTTCATTATCCTACCCACTGACCCCAGTGTTTCTTCCCACTGACTAATGAGATTAGCCCATCACCTCCTAATTGCAGCAGTTACACCTTGTCTGCTTTACAACACCCAGGTCATCAAATCCCCAGGAAAACAAATCCCCAGGTTGCTTCAGAGTGGATGAATGTCATTCTGTTCTTTAAACAAGGACAGCATTTCTAAGAATAGGAGATGGCACATACATCAAAATGATGAGTTCTTAGGATGGAAAGTGAAAAATAGAAAACCCAAATGCACTCATCTCAAACCACTGAGGCCAGCATGGCTCCTTGGGCTTGTTTAGCTCCATCAAAGCAGTACAGGGAGTTTCACCCGGTATTCCTCAGGGGAAGCGAGCAACTGCAAGGCTAGTAATCCTGCACAGACATTCCTTGTAAGGACACTGACAGAGGGTGGTATTTCCGCGTCACATCTCACATTCCTAATAGGAAGCTTCCTGAAAAAAAGTGTCTGAAAAAGACAGTCAGAAGGAACCAGCAGCTGTGGATGGGATTCCAGTGATCTCTAAAAGTAGCTGTAATGCAAGTCAGATGATGCATCCCCTAGAAGTCCAAAGCAACAACTTAGGTGAGATGAAAGTCTCTGGAACAGCTAAGGAAAACTGAATTCCACTGCCAATGGTACAATCTGTGCCTCAGTTTCATCTGCAAAACAGTGCCATTGGTATTTATTCTTTATTGCCATGAATGATCAATGATGTCTAACTGTGAGTTCCTCTGGATAGATTTACTGAATGTGCTTGAACACTTTACCTGGAGGTCTGCTGGAAATTCAGCACTCAAGGAAGGAGTGGGAAGAAAAATTACAACTTTCAAGTAAAGTTAGAAAGCTTAGTTAAGTCACAAACAAAAAGCTCCTGGCCTGTCTTGCATTGGAGGCACACCAAGCCCCTAAGGTGTTTAATTTGCAGCCTTGCCTTTGCTACTGCAAGTTATGAAGTTTCCACAGCAATCCTAAAAGCCTTATTAGACACCAATAATTATTTACCCATGAAGTACTAGGATGAACAAGCCATCAGACTGAGAATAAAACAGCCTTCCTCAGAGTGTTGAAAACACACCAAGCTTTGCTTGTGCCTGGGCATTAGGAAAGCTGGATCCTGCCCTCACATGGCCAGGCAACATTAAGATGGAGAACAGTCTGGGACAGTAAATTTTCACCTCTGTCCACCAGTTTCCTGCACGTTCAGTCTCTGTTTAAACACACCATCAGACAGATATTTACCTACCTCTTCCCACCACATTTCTGTGATAAGTATTCCCTCCCCATGCCTAATGTCCAAGAAAACTTCTTGCCCTCACTGCACATCCCACAGGGGCTGGGGCACAGCTGAGCTCTCTTATCTCATGAGCCAGACACCATCTACATGTCAGCTTCTCCGCAATGCAAATCAGGCTCATTGTCACCAGTGGAAAAAACTCTAAATGAAGTGATTGCCCCTTGATAGCCACTCCCTCAGAGCAGAAACGGGTGTTGACCGCACTCTTGCTCCACCACTGCCAGGCCAAGTGTTCAGGAAAAGGCCCGATCCCTCTCCCCATCCATCAGTGCTGCCTTACTGCCGATGACAAACAGCTGGAATGGAGCCACCCTGACGTTCTTCAGAAAACTATACTAGGAAATGGGCCAAAAACGTCCTGAAACAAGTGACCGGGCATCTGGCCAGACTCCCTCCCCATCCAGCATTCTCTTGCTTGGACTGTTTTGGCCCCAGACACAGAAATGCAGCTCTGCACTAAACCACCAATACCAAGAGGGCTGAGGAGGGCTTTATAAGGCAATTCCACATCCAGCAGGCATGGATACAAGGGTAATACCTTCTCACGCAGAGTACTAACAGTATCCTGCAGCCCTCTCTAACCGTACAGAAGAAAAGCAGTTTTCAACCTGCAGAAAAGTTTTGCAAAAAGACACAAGTCTGAGTTTAAAAAGAATTCTGAAATCTTATAATCACAGAATGGTCTGGGTTGGAAGGGACCTTCAAAGATCAACTAGTCGAATTCCCCAAACATTTTTCACTGGATCAGCTTGCCTAAAGCCCTCTCCACCATAACCTTGAACAGGGATGGGGCATCCACAGCTTCTCTGGGCAACCTGTTCCAATGACTCACTACACTGATCATAAAATAATTTTCTCTTATGCCTAGCCTAAATACTTCGGTTCAAAACCATTACTTCTTGTCCTATCACTACAGACCTTGGCAAAAAGTCTCTCTGTCTTTAAGCCCCCTTCAAGTACTGAAAGGCTGTGACAAGGTCTCCCCTGGGGATCAAGGCGGGTCAGCCTGATTTAATCCTTAATATGACAAAAATAAAGTTGGGATCAAGATAAGTCTGACACTGCACTGGGGAGCAGAAGACGGTGAACCACAGCTGCAGTGGTGAAAAAAGTAGAAGCGTTTAATTCTCTACAACCTCCACAAGAAAGGCCTGCGGACACTCGAAAAGATAACACAGCCCATTATCAGGCCAAGCTGACAAAGAAAATGCTCCCACCAGCCACATCTGCCTGGTATAGGCAGGCAGCCACCATCGGTCTTAGAGGCTGGCAACACTTGCTGCAGCTATGTCTTATCAAAACCATTGCAAGAAAACCTCACAGATGTGGGTAAACCCTCTGAATGCTAATTTTGAGCCTACGCCAATGTTTGGGAGTGCAGCAGTAGAAATAAAGGCATCCTTTCCAGGAGAAGCTTCATCAAACTAGTCACAGACAGGATCACTCACTCAAAAGCAGAAGACAGACAGGACTATCCATCTAACCATCTGTCTTCTTTGGGAGACCTTTCTGTATCAGAAAGTCTTCCAAGAGACAGCACTGTTAATGGGGGGAGTACACACATCCTTCAACTTCTCAGCCCCCAAACTACTTAGAAGTCACCACAATTCAGGTAACTGTGGAATCTGGGCTCCAAGAAAACCAGCAAGGACTCAAGCTACAGTGAAAGACATATGGAGACAATCAAGAATCATGTAATGAAAAGGGACAGGCGTGAAAACAGAGGCAGACCTCAGGCTCTCACAAGGGAGCTTCAGGGCTCTGTAGGCAGGGACACGGGAGTTTTGTGACAATCTTTTTAATCACAGGGTCCTCTCACACTTGAACCAGGCTTGGGGCTACAGCCTCAGATTTCAGGACACCCAGGATTGTGGCTTCAATTGACTTGATGATATTTCATTTCACTGCATGTGATTTCTTTCCCACATGCCTCATTCCCCTCTGTGCACATAAAGGATGGAAACTTTGGCAAAAGGACTGAGAGAAATTCAGGGTGGGCATTAGTTACTATTTTTGACAGCACTAAAACAATATATGAAAGGGGTTTGTGGGGGGGGAGTGTTTTGTTTTTGGGGCGAGCTTTTTGCTGTGATTTGTTTCCCCTGAGTTGCAGCCTTAGAGGGAGAAAACAAAAGACAATGTTCCATCTGATGCCTGCCTGATGGAGTGACAGAGGCTGGCTCTGCCACAGCACTGCAGAAGTTGTGCTTTTGGGAGAGTATTGTTTTTATTTCAGGAGGGAAAAAAAAAAAGAGGAAATGAGCAATCCCAGAAGGAAAGGGTCTGATTGCTTCCTCAGGCTCCACCACGAAGAAAAGAGATTGCTATTGTCAAAGGGAGTTTAATTGTTCTGGTCTTTCTGAGAAACCTTAAAATATATCCAGAAATGTAACAAGAACAGAAAACAGCTCTGTTTCTTTGGCTGCCCATTTGCAGTCTGGCTGGTGAGACATAGACTGTAGCTTAGCAGTGCTAGTTACCCTGGTTAACCCTTGTTCTTGGTAATCACATTTAATAAAAATAATAAAAAAACCCCCACTTTGTACCCATCAGGAGTGGGCATATAGAGAAGCCAACTTTTCCTCATGTGAATAGCCCTGCTGGCTTTTACTGAATTACTCACCAAGTCAGGACTCCTCACCACTTCAGCATCAGCCTCCAGGCTATTTAATAGCAACTAGTCACCACAATAACAGACCAGGCTCATTTTTCCATTGGTGCCACTTTCAAATACCACACCCACAGTCTTCCCTCCCTGCCACATTGCTTCAAGCACAAACTTCCATCCAGGAGTCAAGCTCCTGGCAATACCTCCAAGATCAGGGATGTAGAACATATGAGAGATGCAAGGGCACAAAGATTTCCTTAAGCATCAGAAAATGGTATTTAAGTCACGAAGCCGTGGAATTCACCCCTCTTAGCATCCTCAGCAAGGCTCCATCTCGTGGGAGCAGCTGGAATCAGTCAGGGCTGTACCTCTAATCTCCCAGAGCTAGGGAACTTCAGTGAGAGGAAAAATTGCTGATAATAGATAGACAGACAGACAGACAGTAGATAGAGTGGATCCCAACACAGCACCCCCACAGCTCAGCACTGCTCCTGAGCCACAACATCTCCCCGGGAGCCTGCTGCAGGCACAGCCATGCTGCTCTCCTGCTGGCACTGGTGTCCACAGAGCCAGCTCAGGGCTCTCAGTCCCACCTGCTTGATAAAGCATCTTGGACAGTCCGTGGGTTCCAGCAACACCTCAGGAGCCAAAACTAGCATGAAGAAGGACAGACAAAACAAACACAGGTCACAGGTGAAAAGGTTTGTCTTTCATTGTCCCCAGAAAAGTTTCCTGTATTCAGATGTTGGGGAGGTTGGTGTGAATAGATCCAGATTTTCTGATCTGTAGATGACAGCAATGCTGAGAGGCAGAAAAGGACCATCTTCTGGATCACAGGTCAAAGCAGTGACAATTGGCCCTTTATCTTCAGTACCCTGTAATAGGCAACTTAATCGGTCTTGTACTCCAGTAACTTAATCAAGATAAACACTTTAAAAACACTTTATCATTCCTACTGTGATACCACAGTGACCAATCAACTTGTTTTTCACTCCGCAGCAGGCTTTGCTTGAGCGGAAATAATCATCCCCAGCTCCACCACACAGATGTAGGAGCGATGGGAAAATGCAGGGGAGGCTGAGTGAACAAAAGGCACTTCAGGCGTGCTGGGGTCAGAGCGTGTATCTGTACGGGAGGTTGGACTCATCACTGATCCAGCTCTCTTTCTAATGAGATTGGTTCCCATTACAGCAAAAGGAGATCCATGGCCTAATTTGGCAAGGGGACCATTGTCATGCAACTTAGAGAAGCAAAATAATCTTATCAGTTTGAACTTGAACCTTGCCCTCCAATTATATGGACAATGTTTAGGAAAAGAGAGATAAAGAGATTTTCATTTACCCAGCAAGAAAAATGGATTGTCTAACACCAAGCATTCAGTTTCCTGCAGCTGTTGATTGACTTTTACAATCCAGCCACTTGGCTGTGCCATTGCGAAATGCACTATCTGTGCACGTTAACTCTGGACCAAACCCAGGGCAAATGGCACCAAACATATTTATAGTGCAACTTATTGGTACAGCAGAGTCTCTGCTCCTGTAGTGAAGCCAAAGTGAAAGCCTGGGGCCATCAGCTAAAGACAAGCAAACCCAAAGGGCTGACAGAATCAGAAAACTTTTTTCGCCCCTTCTTCTTACTGTCTCTCTGCGTTTTCCTCCAATCCATCAGCTCCCCTTGGCTGCTATAGGGGCCATCCTCTTCTGGGAGTTCTGCATCCCCCACACTGCAGCTAAAACAAAGAACGTTATGGCAAATAACAGCCAGGCTTCATCTATTCTTTTTTCTATACAATTCATCCTATCAAAGTTGTTTAGCTGAACAAAACCCCAGCGCTATCCCTTATTGTGAGGCCAACAATAAACTAACATGTGAGCACAGCGTGGGTCACAGATGTGCGCTCTCCGGCATCAACTGTGGAGCCACTTCCTTGCCCGACTCACTTTTATAAAGCTTTAACCTCTTTGAGCTGGAATTCAGATGAGCACATAAACCAGGAAGCAAAGAGTGTTAACACAATAGAAGTGGCCCCTGTACAAAGGATACATGAAGAGATAGACATGCTTTGGAAACAGTCAGATCAACCACCTCGGTTTCCAAGGGGTTACCCACACAATAAAAATCCAGAGAGAAATAAACTGAGCAAATCGCAGAGGCTCTATCTTTAGCAATGTCACTTGCACTGCAGGATCTTTATTTGTGCCTTTGAATAGCCACATATACTTTTTTTCTTTCCTTCTTCTTCTTCTAAGAGGGGACAGAAGCAAGCAAGCAAAAAAGAAAAAAATTTGGAGGGAGGAATGT
>VYZQ01010207.1:113131-126032 GCA_013400655.1 Mystacornis crossleyi
AGAATGCATGCTCTAGGGGGGGGAAAAAAAAAAGGAAACCACAACAAAAACTATGCAAAACCAGACCCGTCTCACAACTGCACTTTATGGCTCAGATCATATCTGTCAGCTGAAGGTTTCCTATGATATCAACCTCTAGTTGATATTACACATAAAATACAGGTGTAATGTTGCCCTTTCCTTAGTGTACTGTGTCTGGCTGTGATGAAGTTAAATTTTTTTTTTTTTTTTTGGTAGCAGCTTGTATAGAACTGTGCTTTGGATCCACAACCAAAACAGTACTGATAATATATTAATGTTCTAGCTACTGCTGAACAGCTTTTGCACTGCACCAGCATTTTGTCTGTCCCTCACCCTGCCCTCCCAGTGAATAGATTGTAGGGTGCCAAGATTTTGGGAGGTATACAACCAGGCAGGTGACCCCAGCTAAGCAAGAGATATCTCATGCCATGGAGTGTCATGTTCAGCAGTAAAACAGAGTGGAGTGGGGTAAGTCAGCTTGGGAACTGGATGGGCATCAGTCTGCCTGTGGGAGGCAGTGAGTGACTGCCTTTGTACCATTTATTTTGGTTTATTTTTTATTTCTTCTGCTTCTCTTTCATTATTTTTATCTCACCTAATGAGTTTTCTTGCTTTCACTCTTCCTCCCCTTTTCCCCTGTCTTACTTGGGGGTAGGAAGGGGAGGCAAGAAGGCAGCTGGGTAGTGCTTGGCTGCTCACAGGTGTTAGTCCACAACACTCAGTTATGTGCACTTGACTTTGCAACTGAAATGTTCATTTTAGCCTGTGCAGTCCATTTGCACATAGGTATTATAATATTGGAGAAGGAATTGTGTACTTAGTACCACACATTTCTTCCTGCTTATCGCAGCTTAAGAGACGAGGTAAGGGGCTGCTCCTGGAGAAAAGGTAGATACTGAACAATCTCTGAAATGTTGGGCAGTTAGAGCTCCTGATGCCAATCTCTCTGCCTTGGATCCTCATCTGTGCAGTGCAGGTAACATTCCAGACTCCTTCCAGAAGGGTAAGTACATCCCTCACAACAAGCAGAATAGGGATTAAATAACATGATAGGATTTAAATACCATTAAACATACAGGAAATAAGGCCCCAGGGCCATCAAGAACTGGAAGGATGAAGAAAATAATTTTAAGGCCACTGTTCTGTGCCCTGCATAACACAGGAATCCCGAGGAAGTAGAGGAAAAGTATGTTCTCATTAAAGAGCAATGTAAAAACCCAAAGGGCTGGACTCAAGTAGTTAAAATTACCTTAATTTTAACATTTCTTAACTTTCAAATGTTTGATTTCAAAGTCTAATACTGCTATTTGAACATTTCACACAAAAGCTAAACTTTTTTAAAACCAGTGTGCAGAATTTTGTCCCATAGCATCCTATGGGCACTGCCAGGGCCACAGCAGCACTGCATGTACAGGCACCACACAGACCACAGCAGGAAGAGATTTCCCAAAGACTGAGGCCCAAAACAATAATCCATAATCCAGCCACAGGAGATCAAGTTAATCATCTATCACTTTAATTGCACTAAGTGTCTGCACTCTTGGCCCAATACAAGTTTTAGGAAAAACATGTGAGGCAAAAACCTTTGAAAATACAGTAAACATGGGAAATTAATGTCAGGAATTGTACCTGCTGTAGAGCACCCTTAATATCAACACCAGCCCACAGTGTGATACAAAAATCACAGAGTAAATATTAGCAGAAAATCCCCATGCTGCTGTTTGTTTTCATATTTACTAGTGGGAGTAAAAGCCCACTTTAAACCCTTGAGGCTGATACAACACATATTGATAATATCATAGCAGCAAAACCACAGGCGTCTGATAGCAGATGAAAATAAAGTAACACAAGCACACAGGGGGTCTCCGAGTAGGTGGTCTGAATGGCCCCTTCTTGACAAGCAGCACCATCAGGTACCCAGTCTGTCAAGGATTTAGTGTATCTCACCTGAAGTCAGCTCCCTCTCACACCCTGAGGATTCTGGTTCTTTTATGGGCTGCTGAAGGACTGAAAAATATCTCTCTTGCAAATAGTGAGTTGATATCAAGTCAAAAGTTGGTGCACAAATGTACATAGTGAAGAGTGAAGTTCTTTGACTGTAAATGACTGATGAATCTCCTCTGGGTCTCTAGGCCTTCTTCTCCAAATGTAACATTAACAAAAGGAAACATATTTTTTAAATCTTTCTTCCTCATTGTTAAGGATGTGCGATATTTTGCCGGCAGCTGGATGTCAGCTCTCCTGCCCACCAAAACTGAAGTGCTTGGACAACATCTCCTGCAAACTCTTCAGCAGCATCTACATCCATCTGTTCATTCAAACACACTTCGGACACCTGAGCGCTCGGAGGGTTTGCCCAGACTGCAGGTCACACACACACTGCTCCACCTTCATGCAAGGATCCAGATGGATCCAAGAGGGATTATTAAATAGCAAGCCTTAGCACCCAAAGGAGACCCATCAACACTGACACCACAGCATCCACCAACATAGCTCAAGAGCACAGAGTACATCTGAAAAGACTCAGTCAAGATTTATTTTCCTGTGCAACCCAGAACTACCAACCCATCATTGTCTCTTTGACGTGAGAACATACACACTGGGCTCCAGGCAGCCAGGCACGCATAAGCTGAAAGAGAAGACATTCATAGTTTTAATTGCTACAAATAAATTCATACCCTCAGTTAGTGAGCTGAGCCAGGAGCATTTGGATTAGCCCAAACCCAGGCTGAGAGAGTCACAACTCGCCATCCTTCCTCAGGCAAAAGGAGCAGCTAAGTAAATTAATAATAATAATAATAATAATAATAACAACAACAACAGATGATCCAAGCACCTCTCTTAAATATGTTCCAAATTATTACTTCTACATTAGTTTTAATCTGAAAGAAGATGAGTTGGGATTAACTTCTGTGCTTCTGTTCATTCTGCACAGCTCTTGGCAAGTCAGCAAAGTTGCCTCACAGCTGAGCAGATTTTGGCCCGTGGCTGTCTTTTGGAAAGAGCACAAAAATCCCAGACGACAGCAGTGCTGGATCAGTGAGGCACAGCACTGGCAAGGACACAAGGGGTCTTGTAGCATTGAACCAAACCAACCTGACCAAAAACCCTCTGAACCTCTTTAAGGAGCACATTGGGTCTGTTCCTGCAGGCAGTCACGCACCTTTCAAGGGACAGAATCTGTGAAGATCTTGGGTATGTGTATAAATTACAAGAGCACAAAAACCCGAAACAAAACAGGGGTAGTTGCTTCAAATAGTCCCCCTCGCCCAGGGACTGGGATTGCTATTTTGGAACAGAAAGCAAAAGTTCAATCTATACCTGCACAAACATGCCAAGCAGAAGCAGCCAGTCCCAAATAAGACATGTAAACAACCCTGGTGTTGGCCAACTAAATCACTGCACACCCACCTAAACACAGCATAGGCCAATCTTCAGCTCTGAACACCAAGCACTTTGGGAGATCAGGCCTTGTTTAAATTAGCATCAACAAAAGGATCAGCACGAGTGCCAAGTGTAAATATACCGCTTTTCTCCTCCTGCAGAGACTAAGCTTATTCTCCCCACCCCCAGATTAAATTGTGAGTTTAGCTTCTAAGTATCTCAGTTGAAAAAAAGGGTATGTCAAAATTCTCTCTCTTTTTTTTTTTTAATTGACCAAACTAATTGTGACATATAAAATCTGCTTTCGCAGCACCTTAAGTCAGGGAAAATTTCTACCTGAGGACATAAATAGTTGCTTTCTTAAATTCTATAGCATTTGCATCTCTAATAACACAGAGACATAGGAAGAATTCTGCAAGGACAATTTCCTCAAATTGTCTATGCAGCTAGTGGGATACTGGGATACTTTGAAGTGATTAAAATTACCACAGTAGACTTTTTTTTCCTTTTTTTGTTAACACTACTAATTAAATAAAGTGTTCCTGGTACTAACAAAAGTTTTCACCAGTTTCTGGGCCCCTGCAATTAGTAGATACTATATAAACATTGCCGGTCATCACACAGATGTGGGGATCCCTGAGGTCCTTTGGCTCTTGCTGACAGCTGCGATGGCTAAAGGGTTTTTAAAAGGATTTTCATATGACAGGAGCCAAATGCACACTTCAAGCTCTTGAGCTTGAAGTCGTTGCCTACATGAGGTTTCACACGGACCCCTCTGTGAGACATCCCAGCACCCACAGCAGCCCCATCCATCTCTCCCAGACTATGTCTCGTTTCCCTGGTACCACAAATACCAACCAGCAGCTGTTTTTTTGCAGCAGTAGCAGCAGTGCCCCTGGTCACAGCCCAGGACCACAAACACATGGAATTGGAAACACGTGTTTGTCTTCCTGAAGCTCAGTTTGGTCCCCTCAGCTGTCAGTAAAAGTAAATGCTGAATATTTTTAGTGTCAGCAGGCACAGAGTCCTCCCTCACAGCATTTTCATCAGAACTGTTGGAAAATCCACAGTGTTTTCTGGAGCTTTCTGCAGCTCTGTCCACCTCCGGACAAGGGTGGACAGAAACCTGTATCTTTGCTTAACATGGTATTTGGTCTTGGTGACGTGGTTTTGTTGATGCCATAAAGCTTCATCCCCGTTGATAAACCAGAACAACTCTCTCAGGCACCAAAATAGTCCCAGCTTCTGTGCTGATTCTTTTTCTGCTCTCCCAAGAGCAGCAGATCTGGCACTTGATACCCACCCAAACTCCTACTGATTTCCTCCTCCAACACCTCCCAGCTGTCTGTGGTCTTTAGACTCTTTTCCACTGGCAAACAGACATATGTGACACAAACCCCAGTTGCAGCTTCCCCCTGTGAGAACGTCTCAGCCGTGGCTCCCAGACCCAACCACTCCCTTCGGCTCCCGCCCCGTGCAGCCACATCTCCACAACTTTACCAGAAGGGGCCAACAGTGGTTTTAAGCCTGCTTTGATGAGGTTTTCGATTTTGTCGGCTCTGCAAAGGAGAATTTCTCTACCCCAGCACAGGCAGCTTGGCCTCAGTGAGCCAAACTGCAGCCCAGGCAGCTGTGATGGATGGGGTGGCACATAAGGCCTCCAGCTGAGGAGGAAAAGATCACCTGGGGCAAGGACCTCTGTAAGCACCAACCTGAGGTCCATCCTACCTCATCACTCAGAGCCTTTCCCCAAGACAAGGTATGGAGGTGGCCTGGACTTGGCCCAGTCTTTAAACAAAGTCTAAGGCATGTCTGTTTGCCCCTGGGGTCAAAAACTCAACCCTCATTACTGAGTTACAATTTCTTTCCCAGTGTGGTGGTGTATCTGCCTTTCTCTTGAAAATGCCCTCTCTTACAGCATAAAACACATGGAAATCATGGATCCCCCTTGACACCATGGACCCATTCAGGGCTATTAGGCATTCAGAAGCTGCTAGCATGTAGATTTTGGTGATAATTTGGTGAATGGAGTTGTCAAACAAATTGCCTTTATTATGGACTGATTAAATGCAATCAGGGAGAAGTGCCTTTCCCCTCCCCAACTCCAGCCCTCATCAGCTCAAACAAACACACTGAGCCAATTAGCAGGGAGGTGGCAAAAGCAGCTTTCACTTGAAACCTGATATTCTTAGGGAAAAGAAAAAAACAGCCAACCACCACCACCAACAATAACAACAAAAAAATCTTTGTGCTTTCAAAAGCAAGATGGGCCTCCAGGGAGAGGTTCCAAAAGCTACCCAGGGCTCACCTGCAGGGTGTGGATGGGAGTTATCAGTATTCATCTGGCTCAATGCCAGATCAGCTCCCTTAAGCAAAGTGCTGCTCACATCCAGTTTGTGCCAAAACCTAATGCAAAGAACATAAACATTAAATCAGGCCCAAGGGGAGCGGCACTACCGGGGCTGGTTTTTCCTTCAGCTGGGTTCTCCTGTGTCAGAAAAGGCATGAGGTCCCAGCCAAGCTATTTCCATTCCTAGAAACCTACATGTTTGGTTTAGGTCCTTGCAGGGGATTCTCTGATGTCTGTAAATGTTTGAGTTCACAACCCTTCCGGCAGTAGTGGAGGGACCCGTCTCCATCAGCATTAAACTCATGGCAATCACACAGATCTAGTGCCACTACCCTTCTGCCCAACGTGCCTGAAATCGGCTAATGAATGGGAAAATCCTTGAGGAGAATTGGAGCACGGCATGATAACGACATAAGTTTAATTCCTTGCAGGTATGCAGCTGGAAGTTAAATGGTCACCTTGGCAGCAGTGGGCAGAGCAGAATTCAACATGTGTTTGCATGATTTAGCTTCAGAGACAGGAACATCATGGCTGAGCAGAGAGAGCATGCAGGATATGAGCAATGGCTGCTGACTAAGGTTTCCATGCCTGCGTTTAAAGTTAGCACCAAAGCCTACTTTTGGCACCATTTTCATTAACCTTGTCCCTCTAGGGAGCAAGGCCTGTGCACTGCACATAGATCACTGCCTCCCAAAGCCTATGCAGAGGAGCTATGGCATAGCTTCCCCTGGCAGGGAAAGGACATTGTTCTGTCTTGGACTCTCACTAAAAATAGAAAGGGCCAAAAACAAAGGAAGTTTAATCTAACAGCAAGGATTTTGGAGAATTCATTGCTGCTCCTGAGATTAGGACTAGAGGTTTACAGTTAGTGTACAGACATTCAAAAGATCAGACTCTTACCCCACACCTCATCACAGTCCTCAAGTATCACCTTGAACATAAGGGGTAAGTGACACATCAAGACAGCAGGTTCTAAGCCTTCAAACAGTCCTGAGCACAAGAACAGATCACAGAGTGAGATTAGACCAGGAGTCCCTTCTACAAGCACCCACAGAGAAAAAGCACAGGTCTTCTTAAGAAGTGGCTGCAAAGTGCCTGATAACTCCACTCTCTCCCTCAGGACCTGCTTCCTACCCCCACACCCTGCTGCAAACATCAATGTTTAAAGAACTATTAAAGAAAACAACTTCAAAACTCTTCACATAGTTCAAATACTTCACTTAAAAGGAATTTGAATTCTTACATCTCAGATTGCACCAGTCCCCAGCAGGACACGCACTGCTCATGTTCACATTGTGGTGTTTGAGCTATTCAAACAGGAGGCATGGAGCCCCAGTGTGAGACCGTGTGCTCAGGGGTTAGAAATCCCCACCAGCCCTGCTTGTGGTCCCTTGCGACAGACTCAGTTCACCACATCTCTGGGCACCTTCTCAGGATGTGCCTTGTCATGCCCTACATAAAAATGAAATCTTCCTGCTGCCGAGAGACACATACATTGAAGACCCAGCCAGCGGGAGAGTACTGGGAGCAGTGGAATGTGGTTGGATGTTCTTGGTAAGTCTTTCATCCAGCCCTACTGCAGAGCTGCAGCATGAGAGTCAGGTCAGTGCTGCTGACTTATGATCTGCTTAGCGCTCGAGACTGGTTGTCCCTGAGCTTTCCTTCCAGGGCTGGATCCATGCACTCTGACCCACCACCACAAGGCCATGACTTATTACAAACAGCAGCACCTCCTCAGTTGAGTCGAACCAAGTTGAGAAGCCAGAGAGGTTTTGCTGCTAAACAAGGGCTATAGGACTGAATTTTAAACCCCCATTCTTCCCCAGAGAGCATCAGCTGCTCTCTCCGGACAGTACTGCTATTCATTTGCAAGCTGGAAGAGCCTTTACATTGCAAAGAGCTGTGTCATCTCCCTGCAACACCAACTGCTGCAGAAACCTCTGTGGGGTCACAGCCAGCCTTACATTCCTCAGCAGTAATACCCAATACAAATCCACTCATCTCCCTGGGGTGCAGACAATTTATGTTTTGGATGCACCACCTCTAGGTGGGATGGCATACAGTAAAGCTTTAAGGCTTCCCCAAAGATGTTAACCTGCTCTATTCCAGTCATGCCACAGAAGAATTCAGAACACCCTGAAGTATAGAAAAGTGTGTAACAGGCCAGAGATAATTACAGTCAAATAATGTTAGATGGATGCCCCCTTCCATTCCTTATGCCAGCTGACAATTCACTTATAGGGATAACAGTGACAAAAAGGATGCTCCATCAGGTAGGAAGAGTTACCTGGGCCACTGCTCCTTCAGAGAGGCACATGGTGCACACCCTTGTGCACTGGAGGGAGGCGAATGGGGTCTTTTGCAAAATGTGCTGGGAAAGCATAAGGTGTGATTTGGGAAGTGCTGTGTCTTTTTCTGCCCACTTGCATCTTTTGGCTACTCAGCTCCTGAACTTACAAAACTATATTTGAGCTGCTACATACTGGGTACAGCCCTTTCCTGCAGCAAATCATGTTTCCTGTCCTGCAAGGTACAGTCAGTTCAACAAGACTGCAGACATTCACCAAGCCTGCTATCAGAAAACATAGGCTGGACCTGGCAGAGGGTTTCAGCAGTTATGGAAACTCACAGGAGTTTGTGCTGTTGGGATTACAGACCTTGCTTCAGTGTACAACCTTGCTACATACACAGGGATTTAAACCACCCCTCTTCTCCCAAAGCATGACAGTGCAGTTGGATATTACAGAAAATATTATTTTGTTATCAGCAACCTTCTTATTCATTTTTCAAAAGAACAGCATCTGCTCCCCCTGCCAGCACCACTGAAGCCTATCGAATTTCCTTGCACTGCTCCAGCTATGTTGTACAAACACAATGTAAAGCACCTTTGCCCTGGGACACCTGTACACATTTTAACGCTTGGCAATTTGGCCTGGCTGGGAAAACTTTATCTACATTTTTGGACAATTCCTTTCCCCACTGCAGCTTTTGCTCCTGTTGTGCCCACTCCATGCTCCCCTTCTGCATCAACTTGCTTTCAAGCAGGAGCACAGAGAAAGCTCAGTGCCAAGAAAAGGATAAAAGCACACTAGAAACAGGGAAATGCCTCAGTTCTTTCCATTCAGAGGCAGACCTGCCTTGAATGGGAGCCCCCAGGACTGAACTGCCCCCAAATGAGACTGAATCACAGGCAAGTCAACCCCCTTCAATTCACATTAAGGCTTCAAGCTACAGTATATATCCTTCCCCCCCTCCACTGCAAGCTCCTCCTTTCTAACACAAATTTCTCACAGCACACAGACTCATGCACTCCCAGCCAGTGAGCAGCAGTGCTGGGATGTGTTGAAACCCAAGTTCAGTGAGGTTCAACCCTTGCAAATGACACTTTTTCATCAGCAAACTATAACTGGCAGCTCTTATCCACTACAAGAGTTTTGCAAAACACCCCTAAAGAGTACACCAGACTAGTTATTCACACTAAGGCCCCAAATTAGAACCAATATCTTAAAAGAAAAGTGGCCCTCACTGGGCATTCCCAAGCAAACTAATCAACCCTGCTGAAGTTGAAAAAGGAGATCTGTTATGTTTTCATAGATCCACATGCACATCCACAAAGACCAGAAGCAGAAATATAATTTTAAAGTGACTGATGCAACTATAGAGTTATAAAACTTAGATGGGAGTCCAGACTTTCAAAGTGCTGGGTATCTACCTGCAGTATATGACTCAAAACAAATGCTATCAACATTTTTAGATTCAGAAAATATTAAGAAATGAGACACTTTTTCTTCTAGCTTAAGAAAACTCAGGGTCCAAATATAATTCATTCTGTGCATGCAACATCTCTTTATCTCAGCTCAGGGGGCTTTTGCAACAATCAGGAGCTGTATGTTAAGAGGAGGGAATCTAGCCCTCTACAAAATAATTTAGTCTTGCTGTGTTAACTTTAATTTATGTCCTAAATCTTCCCAGTCCCCTAATCCACCTCTTTCCACTCGTATGAGAAACACAGCACAAAACCTGCTAAAAACTTACACAAGGTAATATCATTCCTGCTACAAACTTACACAAGTTAACACTATTCTTTTTCATGTTCCCAAAGTTAGTCAGAGTAACTCTTTTGAAACAGTTTTGCTAATTATTGAGAAAGGCTTTTAACAAACTCAAAATCCTCTTACAGAAGACACTTTTCATCTTCGGCTTATTTTTAAAAGATTAAAATTACTCCCCACATAACTATCCCAGATCTGCTCACATCCACTTTCCCTGAGCTTCTCCTCAGCACTGGAATCAGAGCTCCCATGCATGAGCAGCACACGAAAGGATCGGCGCTTCTCCCTACCTGAGAAGTCTGCAGAAGTCTTGGCAAAGTTGCTGAAAGCTGTCAGGCACATGAGTCCTAGGAGGAAGGTGGAGGTGGGAAACACAACTGGGCAGCACATCCTTAGGTGTCCTCACGGCTTGTTTTCTTCCAGAGGAAAGGAAAGCGGTTTCTGCCCCAGCCCAGCACTCCTCATTGCCCGGAGAACAGCGTTAGTCCCATTGCTTGGAAGGCTCACAGCCAGCGGCGGGGAAGGAAAAGCGCCCGGCACACACACACACACACACACACACACACACACACACACACACACACACACACACATCCCTGGGAGTGAATGAATCCCGGCTGACGAATGAGACAGACCTACCTGAGCCTTGGCGGAGTTCCCAGGGTCCTAAAAGCCACCTCTTTGCCCAAATTTGCTGCAGACTATTCGTGTGCAGCTGTCCAGCTGTGGCACTGCGACCTGCTGGGGGACAGTCAGGGAAAGGGGTGCCGGGAGGGGGCTGGGTTGCAGTAGCCTGGCTATTGTTGGATTAGATATCCAGGGATCTTGTCCCTCTGGTGCAGACAGACAAAAGGATGAGTGGAGTTTTCAAAGGAGGGAGCCCAAAACAAAGCACCTGAACTCACACGGATTTCTGGTATGATGGGTGTTTGCAGCTGCTGCTGAAATCAGTGTGAGAGCGGTGTCCTGCCAGACTGGTGACAGGACAATTCTGGTTCCCTGTTGAGAATGATCCTACAGTGGAGGAGACTTTGCACAGGCCCAGGGATCAAAGCCTCCTGGATCTCATTGCAGGGCTGGGAGTGGTATCAGCCACATATCCAAAATCCTCCTTTCTTTTGACAGCAGAAAGCCACACCAGGCTCCCTCTACCTCACCAGACCCTTCTATCCTCCATCAAACTCAGCAGAGGGTTTTTCAGCAGATCCAAACCTGTGGTTTTCATAGAACGGTTTGGGTTGGAAGGGACTTTATAGATCATCTAACTCCAACCCCCCTGCCATGGGCAGGGACACCTTCCACTAGACCGGGTTGCTGCAAGTCCCATCCAGCCTGGCCTTGAGACCCAGGAGTCGTGGCTCCTTCCATAGCAACTACTTTAACCTCCAATTAGCACGGCCCTAGATGATCACTGAGCACTGCTCGCCCTGCAGAGTTAAAGGAAGGCTCCAGCTCACCTGGAAGCACATCCAGTATTGGATCCTGCCTGATTTTCGTCCATATCCTGGCAACATCAAGTGAGTCATGCTAACTTGAAAGATCTGAGCACTGGGGACACAGGTAGATGGGTGGATGGGAGAGGAGGATATATTTCACATGCAAAGCCAACACCAGACGTTTAGCAGCCTGCGTACCCATATATCCAAACCTACGGAGCAGCACTGCGTGGGGCTGCCAAGGGGAGATGGGGCCGGGCTCACACACAGCTGCTGAACAAAGCTGCAGCTCCTATCCAGCAAAAATAACCTCAGTGGAAACATCGAAGGAAAACCACAAGTAGTTTTTACTCCTCTGTCCTGTTCATGCACATGGAATTAAATGACGCTCTCCAAAAACATTGATCTTAGAGCTAAAAACAAGTGTTAGAAACTTCAGCGCAAAGGGCTCTGGGTTTTTTTCAGAGTTGAGTGAACTTGTAAAGTGTTTCTTATTCTGAAATTTCTAGCAATGTTTCAGCTGTTCTCAGATGAATATCAGACTGGCTGCCTAATTATATGTGAAAGACATTTTCAAGAGTGCTGCCATGAGTACCAAAGGAGTTTTTTTTCCACCAGAAGTCTGTCCTGGGATTGTCTGTGTGCTAGAAGCAGACCCCAAGGAGAGCTGTAAGTCCTGTGGCCCTGTTTGCCTTCTGCCCATACAGCCACTTGCTAAGTTCCAATCAGCCACACAGAGGATGAGAGCAGTGAGGTAAATCTGGAGTTAGAGCTCAAATTCTGTCAATGACCACGGGAACAAGAGGCTGTCCTGGCCAGATCTGCACCTAAGCACCTCATCACTACAACAGCTCTTCACACACCGAGGGTCTCCAGTGAAGCTGCAGATGAGTCTCCTCGAGGACAGTGGTGACTCTGGGTTGACCTGACAGCATAGACACAGCCCGAGGTCCAACAGGCTCTGCACAATCCAGCCCCAGTGCCTTCTCTCTGCAGACAATTCTGCCACCTTACTTAAGTAGCCCTCTGCAAAAAAAGTAAGATCAAAAAACCAAGAACTTCTACAGGCTGCCTTGCTCTTTATTTCTGATGATATTTTAATCCCACCTGCCAGACCTATCTGACCCATATTTTTCCAGGGTTGACCTAAGTTTTAAAGAGAAAATACCAGGAGATTTGATTCCTTGCATCTATGTATGATTCTTGTCTCACCTAGTTCTGCTGCCCTTGCCAAGAGGAAGATTCACCACTGTTGCCTTATAGGCATGAGATAACCATACCCATTACCAGATTATCAGTCAAAGCTCCTTATCAGAAGGACAAAGAAACAATAGGATCCCTGGAAATTTATCAGCCTCTGGAAAAGGGAAGCACTATTTGCTGAAAAGAGCCCACCCTGTTAGCAGGTGTTGATTTTACTGATTAAAGGGTAATTAGGTTTGGCCGACTCAGTATATGGGGAAGAAAAAAAACTTCTGGTGACAAAGGGCTTAAGGCTAAACATGGGTAGCCCTTTAGGTTATTGTGAATAAAGTCAAAGGGGAGGAAGTTTGCATCAGTGTCTTGTCCTCTGAGGGTGTTGTTTTTAAGTAAGCCTGTAAAGATGCTTTCCAAAAGGAAAGAAAAAAGCAACACTTGCCAAAAAGAAAAAAAAAAAA
>VYZQ01010207.1:148212-159793 GCA_013400655.1 Mystacornis crossleyi
CAGATTCAGATACATTTTCTGCACCACTGAATTCTTCTATAGCTCTGAACCAGGGCATCTCTTCCAGCTCTGTAAAATTCTGCTGAAAGATGACTCCTGTTAGTTGTTCAGCTGTTCAGGACTACGAGAAAAGCTCCATCCAGTGACACCCCAGATTCCCACTTAATTTCAGATCCATCCTCATCACTGAATGGGCCAACACAGCAAAACAGCAAAACTACATTTAAACTTAGAATTTAATGGGTGAGATTGTTGAAGTGTCTCCATAGAACCCAGGAGAAGAACTATTTTTACAGGAGGTGTGGTAAAAGGGGCTGGAGATAATGGAAGAAGGGAAAGTTAAGATTCTACCATATGCTTCAGTTTTTGAGACAACACAGTAGCTTTCTAACAATTTCTAATGCACTGTGCTATGCATAGAAAAAAAAACATTTTTCATATTAATACATGATACACACACACACAATTTTTAAAGAAAAAGGCAGTTGATGCACCTACCTCAAGAGGATTCCAACTTATTAACTGAACTCTGATCAATGGATTTAATAGCTTAGGCAGGCAGAAACTGATGTAAGCATCACAGTAGGAGTCAGGAAACTTCTCTTTCCATTCCTGGAATTTCAACAGGATTTTTCTGATGTCACAAAAATCTGCATGTACATCTTCAAAGATTTTCCTACTATCCTCTAAAACGTTATCTATGGATAATATTCATTGGAAATAAAAAGAAACAATCACAGAACTTATTGAGGCATAAGCTGAAGAGTTTATGCATCTATGGGACATAAGAGATATTTTTATGAGAATTGCATTTATTATTTATCTTTGACACACCTGACACTAAAAACAAGCTTCCAGGAAAACACAGAAAAAAACCAGATACTTTTACAGATATATACCTATAGCGAGATATATATAGATATAGATAAGAGAGTGTTTTTTTCCAAACAATGAATATTTTTTTAGAAAAAAATAATGTCAGGAGATCAAGGAAAGGCAAGTTTCTTCATGATCTATTTCACAGATTTATGTAAGCACTATGTTTCAAACTTTATTCCAGAATGATAAAATTTCAGGCATGAAAACCCCTTCTGCTGTTGTGTGAAGAAAAGGTATTATGCCTTTCTCTCCTTCTCTTCATCCATTCACTCCAAATAATTAAAACACCAAGCTTTAATTCACTCTCTAGCTTCAGAAAATAAATTGACTGTACAAAACATATCGCAGCACTGCACTGAGTACTGTCAGATCAGCTCTGGCAAAATCTGACAGAGCTTTTTTCTAGTTTAAAAAGCCAAGTATAATGCTGCCACCACATAACTGACACCAAAAGAAATCTACAACCATTTATTTGTTCTTCCCAAGTCATTAGTCACAACTGCCTGGGTGCATTATTTTTCTACAGTGTGCAACTAAAAAAACCCACGAAACTCAAATTAAGTATTCCTCTACCTTTCCTTAAAGAAAAAAATTAAAGAAATATCAGCAAGAGATCTTGTTCTAGGACATCATATTCTGATTGTCACCAACCTTTGTTCTTCTGGAACTCATCCACCTCTGTGGGAGTCAGCTCCTCATCACTCGACAAGCCCTCGTGGTGAGCAGCTTCTCCTGACTGCTCCCTCGCCTGCCGCCTGCAAGTCCTGCATTGTGGAATGAACTCAGGTGAGTTATCCTCTCCTGTGTGTGCAGGAAAAAGCTTAAACAAAAATAATCCAACTTCAAAAAATGTACTTAAAACAAGTTGTGAGAACAACAGCCTAAGCAGAGGCAGTGGGGGAGCAACAGTAACTACGGAACCAAAAGGACTCCTAAACTGGAAAAAGGAGGGGTTTTGGGAACTGACATCCAAGGGCTTAGAGCGACATCTCTGACCTCCCCCATGAGCCATGCAATAACCTTCCCTTCACCTCATTCCCCCTGGTGGGGCTAACGACTCATCCCTCCTGCAACACTGAGCATCTGGAGCAGATGTTCCACCTTTTCGTGGATCCTACCTGATAGTTTAGTGTGTGTTTGCTGAGCTCTCAGACTGTCCTGTCAGTCCTGAATCACTTGTTCAACAACCTACACAAAAGAGGTGATAGCACCCATGTGCCAGTGGGGTTCTAAAAACTATTGCCACGGCATCAAGAAAAACAGGCTGCAAAATCGATGGCTTGAATTTCTACCACAGGAAGATGATATAGGATATAGAAGTGATATTGCATAAATACTTTAAAATAGTTATTTACATCAATTAGCATTAAAAGTTGACTGCTTCAAGTAGAAGTTGTTATTATTATACCACTTTTCATCCATTAAAATTCCGAGGTACTTGCTGCTTCAAAGTATAGTTACGAGTTGTGGTACCATGGCAACTGTAAAACTTTCAAAGCTCCCAATAAAATAAAAAAAATTGGTACCCATCTCTGAACATCCAAAATGTACCACCTGACAGCAGACCTGGGGCTAGAGGTTGATTTGCTTCACTCACCACCAACCCTCCAGCAGAAACAATTCTGCCCAATTTTGCTACCTATACAGTAATACAAAAATATATTTCTGTAAAAGTTCATAATATTATTAATTAAACCAGGAAGGAAAAAGCTTCTCTCATAAATTTGTCTCACTTAAGACTTTAGTTAAAAATATCCAGCTCTATTAGCAGTCAGGTTCAAATCAACATGAAGAGAATGACATTAACTCATCGATGGCTTCCATGTACTTCAAGTTTTGGAAAGCAAATACTGAAATATTTTTAGTGTAATCTCATTTAGCAATCCTACAAGTTTACATTCATGACAGTAGGAATGACAGGAAGTCAGTGCACAGCACATTCATCAGTTAAGTGCACCTCTATGTAACAGTTACCTTCGATGCTCACACATTTCCAGAACCGGTGTCTTCTCATCACCTTCCATTCCACCTTTTCTTGGTTCATCATTCCCACCTATGAGAAGACAGAAACAGCCAAAAATAAAGTGGGACATTTTTAAAGTTCCTGTTTTCTTTTCAGACAGGAAACAAAGAATCTCCTACTGTTTTTTGGGTTTTTTTTTTCTTAAATTTGGAAAATAGCTAACAAAAGAACAAACCTGAAACAGTATCCAGAGTAAGCCAGAGTAAATTCCTTATAGCACTAATAACTGTCTGATAGGTGCAAAACATGCCAAAGAAAAAGCATGTACTACTACTGAAGTACTATCATGTAAGCAAAAACAACCTTTCCACTCTATTAAATACAACTAGGCACATAAAAAACAATGCTGCGTGCTGCTAAACACACAAGCAGAGTCTCATTTGTAATAAGCTGGAGGTAAAACATTTTAATAGCAACTCTTACTATAGCATTACCCTCTTCTCCTCACACCTGCTCTTAGTATGCTACACCATTTTATAAAACCATCCAGGTCTGCTACCTTCTCTCATCAGAAGTTTATCCCCTCAAGTGAGAAGACTGAACCCATATGATTTAGTATTTACCAGGATCCAGTGCATCTGGCCTCCATCTGTTCCCAGCAGCTCCAAGCATATTGCTCTCAGCTTTGCCTAAACAGTTTAAAGGGTTTGGTTTTGGAGGCCTGGTTTGTCTGGGTTTTTTAAATAGCAGCAGCTAGAGATTCACACAGCATACAAACAATTCACTGGTGTGGAAAGAAAGTATGAGCTGAGAAAACGGTACTAATTTTTCCTGCAGTGATTGAAACAGAGTTTTCTTTTAGATAAAACCCTTACACAAAGTGGCTTCTCTCTTCGTGCTCTGCCACATTTGTGTTAACTCCTGGTTTGAAATCTCCAATTTGAGCCCATACAGAGCCTTACAGACACTCTCAGGTAAAAGTGATGCTGCCAATTATACACTCAGCTTTTTCATAATAAGCAAGCTTTCTCCAACTTGAGACCTACTGGAAAACTGACTCCCATTTTTCTCTTTAAATAGTGATGGGAAATTGCTGATTTGAATAACTAAAAATTGGCAAGTACTTGAACATGTCATATTCAGAGAAATTAAACCAGAGAAAAACAGTATCATGAGCATTACTGAGGTAAGAATTTCAAATGAGGTACAGTAGAACACTCCTACTAACAACAGGAAGGGGAAAAGAGATCAAAGGTGAAAACTGAAATCTTAATCCGAAAATTAACTGTATTTCTGCTCAAAGACAGAAGTAATTTTCTCAGTGAAAATCTGAACTTCATACTAACTTGTCAGATGCTGGATATAAGCAGATTCATTTTTCAGCTCCTCTTGCCTTCGCTTCGATACTCTCACGGCTCGTTGCTGAAGAAGTGCATGTACAGCCCACTCCAGTTCATTAATGTCCTTCAGCTGCAATGCAGTAAACATTAATCAGGTTTTCAATTGATTTAAATCTCACAGGAATGAACAAAAAACAATTTCCATGGGTTTTTCACATAGCTGAGAAATTAGAACAGAAGTATCATATATTGACAAGTAAGTTCCTGGTCACTGGAGTTTCCAGGCTTTTTTTATAAGGCTGAAAACACAAACCAAATGCCAGTTACTCATCAAGGATTAAGACTTCATACAAAAGGTTCACCAGGACAATACTGGTGTTCCTTGTTTCCTGTCAGTTTGCTTTTGAGGCACTAGCCATTGAAGAAAATGTATTCACTAACATCTCTTCTCTTTAGAATTACCTGAAGAAATTCACAACTGCAAAGTGGCACAAGATTAAATTAAAATTAAATTTGATTCTGATAGAACTGACTTTTTACCAGGAGGTATTTCTCATTTTTCATTGACAGAATACACCTTTATCATCTTTAAAAAAAAAGAATAATATACATACTTTTTCATTCAAACAATTTATCAAGTTTTCCACATATGTTTTCATGGCCCTGTAGAATTTGTAATTCAGAGCTGCATCTGAAGACTTCTCTAATTCCTGGACAGACATCTTTGAGCTCTCAATATCCTCCATATATTTTTCATACTCTCTCTGGTGGGCACGGTGCACATCCTGTAAGGATGTTATCCTAAAAGAGAGAAACCCAGACAATCAGAACTATTGCCAACTTAACAGCTGATGCATTCCAAAATATTTTTCCCATTATAATCACATACAAAATCTTTGCCTCTCCTAATAACAGCACTTGCATTTGACCTGAGCAGCACTGGAAGCTTTACCCACGCCAACATTTGCAGAAGCACAGGGTGTGGACAAACATTATGCTTTGGAGACCCAAATGTCATTTATGTGGTGCTGGTTTTGAAAGCACCACTGATATTTTACCTGGACTCCTCAATACACCACACTTCCCAGAAACATAAAAGCCACATTATGTGATACCACATTATTAAACAGATTCTACCCAGTGTAATCTGGGGAAAACTACAGCTCACATCAGCATGTCCATACCAGTGTAATATAAGTTGCATGGACAACAGTACCTGTAAGCATTCACAGCGTCCTCACTATTAAATACAAACCAACTGAGAACTCTTACTAGTATATGATAAAATCCAAAACCTTCTGTCTACAGCTGTCACTATTAGACAGGTAGCACACTAACATTTACATATATTACAACTCTGCTTCCTCTTTTTTTTACCCCTTCCCTCCTTACAGATCCCAAGTGTTTGCTGAGCTTGAGCAAGCCTGTAACAGAATCAAGACAAAGACCACAACTTACTTCACCTCCCTGAACTGAACACTTCCCAAAGAAAATAGCTGAACTAAGCCATTGTGTTCTGCTGTGCTACAAATTAAAAAGAAAAAAGAATAATCTAATTCAGCACTTATTATGTTAAAAACAACTACAAAGTTTACACCAAAGAGGTTTCCCTTCCCCTTCTTGCTGTTTTCCAGACGTGTTTCCCACTCTTGACAGTTGTATGCTTATTTTACTTATTTGATTCTGTACATAAATTCCTACTTCAGTTAACTCAATTCCCTTCAGATAATTAAAACTAAGAAAGCATACAATTTCAAAAAATATTTAGTCCAACTTAGTTTCAATTCCCTAAACAAATGCACCAATGACGGTCTGTACAAAGCAAAGCATATACAGAGAGGGCCTGGTGCAAGTTCACAGCACAATTTATGTTCCAGCTGTATTAAGTTACTTGTCTAAACTTATCTGAACAGCTGCTTCCCAGTGCTGGCAGGGATGACAGGGGATGGCTTACCTTGGGATGCCTGACCCCAGCTGTCCTTCCCACATGCCCTCTAAGAGGTTCCCATGTCCAACCCAGGACACTTCAGCTGCCCACACAGCAGCTGAGCTGCTCAAGAAAAGTCACAGCCTGGCACACAACTAAAGAAAAAGATCCAGGCACGTTCTGAACAGCCTGTAGAGAACTTAGGCTGCTTTAGGAAATACTGGGCTATTTTTGCAGCTGGTGTAAGAACTACCATAGGAGGGGTGGGAGTGCCAGCTCCATCTGCCCCCAGTGAAGTTCTGCTTTCTGGGCAAACGGAACACTCAGCCAAGGCTCCTATCAAGAACTGTCAGCAAGCATAAAAAGCTGCTGCCAAATAGATAAATTTATTTTCTAAAGTTCAAGTTGAAAAAAGCACTCTTGGAAAGTCCAAATGCTCCCCTACAACAAAGCATTGTCAGGCAAAGTAAAAAATTTGTAGTACTCCATTAGACATCATTACACATAAAAATAACCCAAAAAAAGCCCAACACACTGGAGAAAAGACTAAGACTTCAAGTATGTTGTCTCATTCTGTGGCAAAAACTCAGATAACTCATAAGTTAAGGAGTTACCTTTCAGTCAGTCGCTTCTTCACAATTTCCAAATTCACAGGTGGTAGAGAAACAGAGGTATCAAACTTGGGTTTGGCTGGTTGATATTTACGCACGGAAGCATCATCACAAATTTCCTACAAGAATTAAGTGTCAATTTTTAATACAGCATTTACACAATTTCTCCCTTTGCAATTCTACAGATCAACAAGACATATCATTTGAATACTGGGCACCTGATATAACGATATATATTTCAATCACAAAAAATCTAGACAAAACCCAGACAATTGAATAATGAACTCCATAACTAACAAGGTCTACTGCTAAAAACTGCTGCTTCCTGAAGAACAGGAACTAAATTTTCCATAAACAAATAGAGTATGAGGACCTAAGATCACATATCATACTGGATTTGAACACCAGTCTCAAAAAGGTGTAACCTTCTCCCATTTCTCTACTCCCCAGATTAGAAAAATTTCTACAACTGTTAATTCTGACATAAAGAGGCTATTCAGATACTCCTAGTCTGATCCAGAGTAAGTGATCCAAGCCAGAAACAAAATTTCCAGCACATCAGAATACAGTTTATTTTTGCCAGTTACTGCGGAAAGACAGCATTCTGCTGAACTGTGAAGAGAGCTCTCAGATTGCCACTCAACAGAAATTTAGTAGAATAAAAGAATAATTTTTGCTCTGAAACTTTGCAACATTTGTATTATTTGCATACTCTTGCTTTCAAAACCCCTTGCACAGCAGAGAGTTCAGAATTTTCTTCTCTGCTTCTTGTGAACTCTTATCTCAACAGGTACTTGCCTTTGGGGCTGACACCACCACACTGCTTCTTAACAGCCAGACAGAGATTACAGATTTTCATTATCATCGCCCCGTATTTCTAATCATCCTTTCCCTGAAGAATCAGGGAATAACTTCCTAAAATCCTCTCTAATGAGAGGTCAGGAAGGAGATACAACAGTACTCCAGACAAGCTCTCCTGCCTATGGGCAAAAGGCAACTTCCAGTAGTTAGGAAAGCATGCGTCACCTGAGAGAGTTTAACAGCTTTCTTTATTTGCTGTTCTTCCCACTTGGCTTCATCTTCACTTGATCCATCACCCACAGACACTGGAAGTTAAAATAATCATTATTAGATGGAACTACGCCCTTTATTTTTTCCCCTCTCATGTTCTCCTCCATCTAAAGCAACAATGGGTCTCCCGACCACTACTGAGAAGTGATATACACAAAAAACAGCAGATGAAGAACCTGCAGATAGAGGACTTCAAAACTGAAAGGCAAAGAAGGCTTGGAAAAGGCTACTGGGATTTGTAGAATTCACACTAATTTCCCCAGCTGTTTCTCAGACAACTACTACTACAGCAGGAGGCACACAAACATCTTGTTTTTATGTCTCAAAGCAAAGCTGTGTATAATACATGTAAACAAGAGTGTAAGTACAGCCTGTGACATTACACCCAACAAACCCCTGAGTGTTCCAAAACATACACTCTTTTACAGATACAAAAATACCTCATTAACATTAATTTGAATGGCAGATTCTGCTCATAGTTATGCATTCCTTATAGCCCTTATTCAAATAATGAAGTAAACCTGTGCTTCATAAACAACACTGTAAGAAGCTCTAAGAGAATAAAAGCAATGGAAAAGCCAGTTAGGTTTTGCACACAGTAGGTTTGTTTACTTCTGAAGGACTGGAATGCTGGTTGGTTTGTTTGCTTTTCATTTTCAAAAGGAGTTATAATGTCAGTGCAGGGAGAGCACTTGGAAGACCAGACCAGAAGCAGGAGGCAGGATTTACAGTAACTTCATTCACAGTAAATGGGCCTTCTACAAGGCCATTTTTTTGCAGTCAACAAGGCCAAAAATAATTTTTTAAGCATTTCTCCAAGTATCCTGCACCACCACAAGTGAGACCTAAACCAGGTTAACGACCCATGTAAACCCCAAGTACCAACTGTACAGCCTTTTTCCAAGAGCCCCGAGGAGCAAAGCCTCACTCCTTACTGGACAAGTCCCAAATTGTTTCAGAGAGTAAAACAAAGCCTCTGGGAGAAACTACACAAACTCACCCATGTCTTCAGTCATCCTCTGCCTAAGAGTTCTCATTTTAGGAGCAAAATCGAGATTCTTTGTTTCAGACTCATCTTCACTCTCTAAATCACTGCTTCCTCTTCTCTGTGGGACCTGAGGACTGTTTGACACATCCAGGGGAAGATAATCAGCCTCTGTTCTGGCTAAGTGACGCTTCCTCCGAGCAGCCTCAACGTGAGCTGCACTGGGGATACTGCCTGCATCAAAGAGAGAGAAAATCTAAGCAAAAGACTAAAAGCAACACCCTGTATCTAATGCCAATCATCACAACTGTTTAGCACCACTGTACAACTCTGGATACAGAACACAAGGTAGTTTTCTACTATGGTTACCATGTAGAATATAAGGAGATGAGAAAGTGGCTCTCAGCCTTGAAGTGAGGTTTTATTTTCATCTCATGAAGGGAATTGTAAATCACTAAAGAGGAATTTTCTGCTGCCTTTCTTCTACAACCAGTGCTCATAATTTCTGCTCCATTCCCAAAATTAGCACAGAAAGACAACAAATGTTTGCAAATAAAACTGCAGGGGAACCATCACTGTTCTTCCAGAAGGGTAGTCCTGACTCAAGATAAACTGATGCCTACACCTTAGGTGGTTTAAGATGAGTGAGACTCATCTCACCTAACTTGTCAGGTACTTCAAACACAGACTGTCCTAAAATAGCTTTCTTAAAAAAAGGAAAAAAAAAAAAAAAAGCCAAGGAACTCACCTGGTGACAAATCCTTCCTCCGCTGTGGGGAGCTAGATTCATTTTCAGAGTCTGAGCTGTTGTAGTCCTCATTTAGTGAAGAATAAGTTTCATCCTCATTCTCTTCCTCCTCTTCACAAGTGCCTTTGGTGTTGCCAATTCCAGGCTCCAGCTGACAGATTTCTGCATTAGGGGGAAAAGAAAGTATGATCAGTTCCAGCTGGTGATGTGCCATAACTGGTTACCAGAAATTATTTACACCTTGCTGCAGCAAAGACTGATCACTTGTCTATCTCCACCTGTTCTCATCAAAACATGTCAAACTGTAACATTCCAAGATAGTCACTCACAAGCCAGTGCTTGTACTGAATAAAAGCATCTTTGATGATGCTTCCCATAGAAAGACTACGAGTCCTTCTGAGACACAAAGGGTATTTACATGCACAACAGCAGTGAGATCAACTCCCAGATAACAACTAATTAATATTCTGATTGCTCACAGCATATTTGGGTTCTTGACTTGAAAAACTGCATTTAGAAAGCACTTTTTTTAAAGCATTAACAATAAGGGAGCTCTCATTTAAACGATAAACATTTATATCTGTCTTGTCTTCAGTTACTATCAAATTCTTTAAAAATATTGATTACAGAACGTTCCACCTTTTATATGATACACTTTTACAAGAAGTTACAAAGAAAATTTACCATCTCATCTGAATCACAATCTCAAAGGCAATTATTTCTCAATCTAATTTATTTTTATCTAACATTAGTAAATATGGTATATCTGTGAATTGACAGATTCATAGAGCTGTCAAAAGGGGAATACAGGGCAAGAGAACTTTTAGACACATTTGTTTCTAAAACACACAAACCGCAAATATTCCAACAGGAAATTTACCACAGAATGGTTTGGGTTGGATGGGACCTTAAAGATCATCTTGTTCCAACCCCCCTTCCATGGGGGACACCTTCCACCAGACCAGGTGCTCAGAGCTCCATCCAACCTGGCGTTGAACATTTCCAGGTATGGGGAACCCAGAGCCTCTCTGGGCAACTGGCTATAATTCAGTGAAACTAGGGATACTAGCAGAATAATCAAGGCCATTGACTGCATTCAATTAAAGTATTTAAATGCTGCAAGAGCACACAATTTAATAGTGTTTACATTAAGTTTGATCAAACAAAATGCTACTTAAGATCACATTTTCCCTCAATGCCAATATCAGAACTTTGATGTACTATACGGTTCTGCATAATCAGGCTTTCTCATGAACAGCCTCCAAGTTCTAATAATCTTTTACCAAGGTCAAACTGAAAATAATTTCAGCACAAATACATAACAATTATAAACCTGTAAACTAACATTGTAAGTATAATTCTGGGTTCAATTAACATCTAACAGAAATATTTTTACATTGCTCTTCACTTCCTGATACATTTAATTTTAAAAAGGACTTACTTTTGCTCTCTTCAACTTCTGTCTGTGCAGGCAATAGGTTTTCCTTCTTTTTAATTCTAAAGGTTACTTCATTGAAGGATGGCTTTTTAACTTTAAAAAACTCTTCACCTACCAGATAAAACAAAGTGATTCTGAGTAACATTAATAAAGCCAACAATATACCCACATATATATGTATGTACTACATATAAAAGTGCATGTAATCTCTATATGTGCACAGCATAACTTCTGAACCACAGAATAAGGAGGTTGAAAAGAACCTCTGAGATCAAGTCCAACTTATGACCAAACACCAATATGTCAACAAGACCATGACACTGAGGGTTATGTCCAGTCTTTCAGTTCTGGCTGGATTAGTTCTAAACATTACTATGGTTTTATCACGCATGATCCACAGCACCTCTTAGTTAAAAACTATGCAGCTCAGCCCTCTCAAAACAGCAACGCTGCACTGCTGAAATGCAGGGTCTCTCTGCAGCTTGTGCCCACCAAGGTGGCCACATCTTGTTATCAACCACAACAGTAACAGCCCAGAAGTGTCAATTAAACATTTAAGTTTCATTTATTTAAGTTGTTCTTCATTAACTGTCATACAGTACTTGTTCTCTCTGGTTTT
>VYZQ01010208.1:0-31751 GCA_013400655.1 Mystacornis crossleyi
AGGTGTGTCAACCCATGACATTGCATCACTTCAAGAGCTCTCAACTTTAAAATTGGCCTACTGCCTATAGCAGTGTCTTAACTACATAAAATAAAGTCTTATCATCAAGTCTTTTGTAAAGGATTTCCAAACTTTCTGAAATTTCTACAGTAACTAAATCAAATGTATAACACATTACTGTGGCACAGTATCACCTGGGGGATGATACCAGACTACTGGGCTGGTATAGTCCCAATTTGAAGGGTGAAGCAATCTCATTTACCATCTATTCTTTCAACTAACCAGTCATTGAAGCATATGTTTAAAGTTCTTTTACAAGTTCTCACTTCTCTCTAGTTTAGACAGCACAGAGAATATATGGAAAATCCCTATTTGCATCTCTCTGCTTTCTCCCAGTACTAAAGTTTTCTTCAGCATTTAGACTTCGAGAACCTTGAGGCTTCTCTCATCTTCCTTCTCTCCTGTTGTATTTAGAGCACAAGTTTGATGTTTTCACTTTTCAGCTTCGGTTTCTTCCCTTCCACATCTAGCACCACAGTAGAAGTCCACCTCTCTTCCCTCACTGTCATCTTCTTTGAGCTCCACTCAAACCCAAGAAACACCTGCACAGCTGCCCACCTTCACTACATCAGGAGCTGCCAAGAGGCAGGCCACTTTCTTATTCTGCTTGTTGAATGACCTGTCAGTGTCCCAGTGACAAAGACTTTAATCTCTGAACATAGAGAGGAACGTGACAGGTGAGACCACAATTCAAAGCAGTGCATGCATTTACATCAGACTCCCCGCACCTGACAGGAGTCTTACATATACTCAGCTCTCCAAATCACTCCACTCCTGTGTTTGTGCCCCCATGTATAATGTTTCAGGAAATAATGTATTCAGCTTCTCCTTCTGTTTACAAGATTGATTCCAATTATAGGTAATCTTTGCTTGACTTAGAGTTCTTTCAAATTAGAAAAATGGCAAGGGGTGAGGACACAGCCAGGTCTTCATATAACATAGGTCATCTAAATACGCAGGAGACTCATGTTACTTAATTTACTAATTAATTCCCTGCAAATGAGAAGATGAACTCCTTGGTTTTACTTGTCTGAACAGAAAAACATGTCAAATCCTGTATCTGCTACACCTGAAACAAACTGTAGCAGTAACTCAAATGTTACACAACCAAACAGCACCTAAAGTTAACACGAAGTTCTGTACCAATATGGTGCTAGAACAGCTTGCAAAACTGAATGAGGAGGTAACTCCGTAAGATCAACATCCCATGTTCACTTCAAACAAGACTGCTATTTAAAAATAAAATAATTTTACATAGTATAACTCAAACCCACAGGAGTCCTGGGCATGAAAAGCTCCACACAGAATACACTACCAACTGTCAGAAGTCATCCTATAGAAACATTTTCAGTTTCCTGAAGTTAATATTGGACATTAACTCTTTAATGACATATACTTTTTAAACACACAAATCAAAACAGAGACTTTGCTGACAAAATAAGGTCAAGGCAACTTCAACATACAGTTGGAACCAGATGATCTTCAGAGTCCCTTCCAAATCAAGTCATTTTAGGATTCTATGCTTTCATGTCTCATATAATATATAAGTCAAACTTGTCATTGACTCTGAAGTTTTACCTCCTTTAAGCTACAGGCACCAAAGCTCAGCCCAGGCCTACCTCCTAAGAAGTAATAACACTTAAATGGTTCCTTCACATATCCATTATCCTATGAAAACGTGGTCCTTTCTATATACATATCCACAAATTTTGCAGTCATAAATATTTCCATTGGTAACATTTAAAACAGCCTCTCCTTACAGTGTTGCAGTGAGGTTGGCCTGCAGCCTTCCCTCGGAGACAGCTTTGGCCCATAGAAAGAATCAGAGGACGATATTCTTTGTAGATATTCAGAGATGTTCTTTATTTTCTCCCAGCCTCGTGGCTGCGCCTAGCACAGACTGTTCCAAGAGCTCCCTAGAATCATCTGAACACCCCCCTAAGTACAGCATTACCAGGGTGGGGTTACATTTGAAATGACCAATGAGAAACAGGTTTAGGCACAATAGCATCAGGTAGCCTGGCAGCCCCGTGTAACCTGACCCATGCTCCCACTCCCAAGTCATCCCCCCAGGGGGTGACCTCCACATTCCAGTGTCACTAAACATGCACCAGGCTTTACTGTTTGCCTTTTTACATGTTCACAGTACTAAGAAAATACCTTTATTAGTGTAGTAACCACCATTTTATCTCTACAGATAAAGATGACAAAACAATTTGATCAGAATTTCTGGGTGTAGGTGAATTTCTGACAGCTGATCTGAATGACAGCTTCAGTAAAATCCACATTAGAAACTTCAGAATCAAAGCAGGACTTTCTCCAGTTTCAGGAAAATGCTTAATCCTAATTATCGCTTTAAAAAAGCATTAAGCAATAAACAGATTAAAAGAATTTACTACAAACTTAATTCTTCACGCCTTCTTTAACAAGCCTTTCCAAGAGATGGAATCAAAATCTTTTTCATTTCATTAGCAGTAAGGCAGAATTCACTTAAAAAGAAATTTAAGAAGAAAACCAGATATTTTCAGGGCTTATTTTCTCCTTACTGCTAGAAAATAATTTGCATTGATAATGCAAATCACTGTTTCTGGTGTTATTTCACATTTAGCATGACGGGACAGCATCACATTGCAGCAAAGTATCTTTTCTTTCTCCCATTCCCCATCTCTCTATTTGCATTAGGCCAATACTGTCTACCAAGAAAAAACTGAAATACTCTTTTTATAAAGACAACTAAATTTCAGTACACTCTGGTGAAGAATAACATTAAATCATAGTAGGTTTTGGTTTCACCATTAAATCCTATAGATGAGACACCAACACACATGAAAACGCTCTCAATACTAGCATAAAGTTTACTAAGGCAGCTTTTACTACTTCCTTGAGAGAATTCATATATACAACATTTCTGCAAGGCAGATTTAGATTTTGCATACAAGCTACTTCATTAAAAAACTGAAAAGCTAGTTTACAAAATTTAGCCTGCCCCGATCTTGACAATGGGCAAGGGAAGCTAGTTAGAGCTTATGCAGGTTGTCTGTGGCAAAAGGTGCATGACCAAATGGATGTCAAGAGATCAAATTTCTGATCAGTTCTATAAGACTTGTTTCGACATGGATTTTTCACAGAAGGAAGAGACCAACGCAACAAAACTGAACAGTTTCCTGACATAATATTAATTTGTCTAAATCAAGGAAGTGACAGCACCAGAAATCCCATGATGGTAGTAACAGTAACTGCCAATTACTCCCCTCTGCAGTCTTAGTCTCATTCTTGGAAACATGTAAAAAATATCTTTTTCCCAATAATTATATTAAATCAACAACTTGTTCTACTCTGACAATAAATCAAGTACAGTATGAAGTGGGTTTAGTAGCACAGTTTCACTCACAACTCCAGTGAGGTTTAATCACTAGATAACAGTTTTATTCTGGTACAATCCCTTGATCTCATCCCCTTAGCCTGAAAGCAGAACATTTGATTAAAAAGGAAGATAACTGAATTCAATCATATAGGACAGAATTAAAGATGCCTGAAAGTTAACCTAGCTAGGAATTTTTTTAATTAGTTTACATCTACAAGATCCTATACTTCATTCAGGTTTTTTACTAAGAATTTAAAAACTAGCTTCTTTGGCCTTTCACAGCTTACTCTGTACTTCCAATGTTAGTAGAAATTACAAGTGCGCAGGTAAGAGCTGTAGTATATGATTAAAGCATTGCCATGATAATATGCTTAGCTTTGCACCATAATTATTATCTGAAAAAATAACTACCCCTAAGGTGAAACAATCCTGCCTGTTTCTGGGGTTCCCCCTCTGGGAAGAGGGGAGCCTGAAAAGCATTCCCCGAGTCACACGAGGCTTCTCCCACAGGAATCTGTTCTATCATGCTAATGTACCCAAGTTCTGCTCCCCTGTGTACCCACTGCCCCTTGCCCCTCAGTCACTCCCTCCCTGTTCCCCTATTGGCCAGGCCGAATGCTCCCTCCGCCCCGAGGATCCTTTACTTTACCCTGAAAAGTTCCCATGAGCCTGGTCTTTTGCTCCCAGACTGGGATGCGTGCAGCGCAGGAAAAAACATCTTTGAAAACCTATGCAAAGACCCTTCTCTGTTCTTTCCCACTGACACAACTGCCTCCAGGAAGGTTGTGGCATCCCATAATCCACGCCGGACCACAACACATGTTAATTTTATATATAAGCTTTTAAGCCGCATGCACACTTCAGATGTGCAAGAGGTATGCAACACAGATCAATTCAGCTTGCTAGAAAAAATATATTTATAAATGTTACTCAGGGTTTGGGGTTTTTCTTTAAAAATACAAATTACCCGCAAAATACAGCATTAGGAGGTTATATCAATGAAACCTTTTGGGCAACCCCAATTATTTCATACTGAGCAACCATACTCCAAGGAGTATGGAAAAGTACTCCAAGGACAGATGGAAAAAAGGAGTAGCAGAAGGATTCCTAAGCCTTTGCATGTGGTCAAAGGCACAAGGGGAGTACCTGCTTCCCATGCACGTACATGTACCAGCTGATGTAAACTACAATTTACTAGTTTATAAACCTCAGCTTTCAGTTCCTGTAGATGTAGGCATTCAGCTTCTCAATGTTTTTACTGCCTGGAAGTAACATGATGAAGCCACAGCAGCAGCATTACAAAGCAGGCATTCACAGCCCTCAATCCTTCTTCAAAATCCACGCTGCCCTGTGCTCGGACTTGGTGCCACATCCTCCCAACCACAAATTATAGTGGTTCTTCACCACCACCAAGACTTCTTCACCCCTTGCGTTATCAGAAAATGCCCTTGTGGTAATTCCCCCTTGCAGCTTGATCAAAGACTACTCCCCTTCTAGCGGCAGAGAAACTCATCTCGGAAACTATGACCTCAGGCCTGCCAGGCTGTCCAATCTTTTTGACAACTTCCAGACACTGACTAATTTAAGCACGTTACAAGCTATACTAAGACTGAGTGTCACATTTAAAGGCCTTCAAGGCTTGCACAAAATGCTTCAGAATACCAGAATACATAAAGTCCCCCTTTGTTTGACCTAGTGGACACTCAACTGGACGCTGCACATAGAACAGCCACGAATATAGTCACCGTCCCTTCCCCCAGCATAGGCAAGTGGCCCCAAGGACCAAGCAGAACATCCAGAATTTCACTATCACTTGAATTAAGCAAAGCCAATTAATGCAAAACCAGGCCTGTCACCACCCTACTATACACAACACATGGTAGGCCTGTCACATCCTACCATGTCCAGCTAGTGCATGGACAGAGGTGCACTGGATTTTTTCTAAAAGAACAGATTCTTCCAGATGCAGAAAAAACCTCAATTCATTATTAGTACTATTACTCAAAGTCTGCTTCTGCAAACACCTAGGCTTTATTTATCAACAGAGAATCAATTTTGGAAACTACTCCAAAGCAAAACATGGAGGCTTTATTGGTGCAACAGGACCAACACAAAATAATATCCAGGAGTTAGCATAATTCCTTTTGCATTTAGTCTGTTCCACTTCATGAAGCAATTGCTGCAGCTTTCCTTTCATGAAGGATATTCAAGATTCAATGTCAACATTGCTAACTAAATTCTGCAAGCTACAGTACGCGCTCCTTAAATAGGGAGTGTTCTATCAACATCAGCCAGCCAAAAACTTCATAGTTCAACATTTCTAAGTCTGAGTGGGCTTTTTTGTGTGTGTGCAGATTTTGTATTTCAGAAATCTTTAAATCACATGACAACACTGTCAAATGTTGGAGTCAAAGGAGATTAGAATGTCAGTTGATTCTCTCATTACCCCTGACATAAAAATGAATCTTTTTGTCTTTATTCTTTCATTAATCTCAATGGCTATGATCTTGTATTTAAGAATGTCAAACAGAAGGACTGTTGATTTAAAGAGAGGTGCAGTTCTATGAAAATTCAATAAGCAGGTGTTATACTGTACATGTGCTATTTTCTGGTTTAAGCAATGAGTTTGTATCATTTCTAAAGATGACAAAAGAAACAGAGGAATCACTTTCTTTCATCTCAAAAAGCACAAGCCCAACTGTCTACTTAATCAATAAATGTGCAGTATCACCTCAGAGAGTGAGTTAGAACTTCATGGCAACTACACACCTCCTAGCACAATGAAGCGGATTAATTTCTATGTTGGACCTGTCACTGCAGTAATTATTTTCCCCAAAATATAACACTATCCTCAGGCACAGAAACAGGATTTTTTTCTGATCTGCAATTCCGTAAACAAGATGGTGTAACTTGTAGTGGACTAGTATGCACTCACTTGGAAAAAGACATAGGGAGACAAAGTAATTTATAAAATCATTTATGGTTTAGCATTACGACAAGAAATAACATGCACCAATAAGCACCAGGCTTGCATCCAAAGAGCAACACCTTTCCATGAGAGAAGGGCAACATTCCATTCAAGTATCGTAATCCCAAGCACAAGTAGACAAAAGCTGCAAACATCCCCAAGTCTCGGTCACCTTTTCCCAACTCCTTAATAAAACAAGGGAAACAATGCATGCTTATGCAGAACCAGTAACAAGCACCCGAACGGCTGGAGCGCAGTGTCACAGCAACCCAGATCACCAAGCACAGGCCACTCTAAGGAACACTGCAGAACAAAATCAAACTCAGGGGTAAGATGCTCACTAAGGGAACACCTTCAGCTCATAAATAACACTTGAGACAGCCTGTATGGAACACGTACAGCAAATTACAATTGATATAAGCAGCAGTGTGAACCACATGAGTATTACGCTACCAGATTCAGCTACTCCTAATTTAATAACCCATGCAATTGTGTTAACAGAATATTCCAAAAGTACCTAAAAAGCAACACTGACATACTATTTCAAAAGCTGTGTCTCAAACGCAGAACTCAGTAGAGATCAGACTGCAAGCCCTCCAAAAATTATAGTAAAAATCTCAATTTATACTAAAGTATTTCACCATAAGGGAACTCAATTTTTTTTTTTTAAGTGGAACTGAAGCAAGCTATCTGACAAAGACTTTCATTCGTGCTGTAATCAACTGCCAGTATATTTTTACTACAATAGCAACTCACAAGGCATGTGCAACAATACATCTCAATTATGAAGACCCAGGCTAAACATCTGCTGTTACAAATTCACTTGGGGGCCGGTGGAGAATTGAATCAAGCTGGACTACATAAATTTAAAGCAGAGAGGTATCAGAGAGCTTACTTTCCATTTACACTGCCAGATCAGCAGCAAAGGCATTGCAGATACAAACCTGCAAAAATTCTTTCTACTGCTACCTTTTATGTGTGTGTCTTCAAAAACTGAAGAAAAAAAAAAAAAAAGAACCAAACCACAAACCAAAATCTTACATGGCCCACAAAAAGGGTTCTGAGGAAACTATTTGACCAGCATTCATCTTTACCTTATTTATCATATTAACTGAAAAGCTATATCATATATCACCTAGGCATGGCATAGTTGATATCTTTCTCTAATGTTTCTGGCAGTGTTGCCTTGAAGCATAATACCTAAGCTTTCACAGTGATTTTCTCTATTTCTGTGACCAGATTTTCTCCTAGCCAGTGGTCAAGTAGAAACAACTTTAAATAAAAATTATTGCTCCTAGCTTCTGCTAGACTAGAAAGTGAGAGTTGTCCATTATATTTAGAAGCATTACTTTTTTAGGATATTAGAATATCTCAAATTAGAACAGCTGCATGCTTGTTAAGGTAGAGTTGCAGTTTAAGAAAACTGATCAAATGGTTAACCTATAAATACATTCATAAAGAGATTATACAAATATGTACATAACATTTAACTATTTTGGAGCAGCAGGCAGCCAGTGAAGCAAGATATCTGTGGAATGGAATGGGTTAAAGAAATTACAAGTCACTGAGACAATTAATCTGCATTACTTTACAAAAATTGAATGCTTTGATGTTTATTCTACCCAGTCCTGGATATTCAGGCTCACCACACTGAAATCTCAGGAAGTTTCTATTTTAGCAGCTGTTTTTCTAATTTTATTCTCTCCCCTCCCATCATTAGGCCTCCCATCATTAGAATGACAAACACACATAATGATCATTAAGAAAACAGCAGCAGCAGAAGAAAAAAAATAAATCACATCTATTCACATGCTATTTCAACAACGGGGAAGTAGTCTCCTAATCTAACTTTGAATACAGACTGCTTTCTCTATGTAGACCTAGCTCTCTTTTATATCAAATATACCTAACATTAAATATCAGGCGCATGTGTAACACAGTAAACATTCATTCTAACTCTGTAATAGCTAACGAATCACTAAGAGTTTGCATAGAATGCAAAGAGAAACAGGATACCCTGTTAAAACACCTGATACCTGTAAAAATTTACCTTTCGACATTAACAGGCAAGAAGGGGAGCACATCTGTGTGGTTGCACCACTTGAAATATCCATCCTTTTTTCTAACTGAAGAAGATAAAAGTGTTAACAAAGTGGTCGTGACATTTCTGGTGTCACATGCTGCTGCAGAGAGATCAACAAAGCATGAACTTCAACTTGTCAGATCAAGAGAAGCCAATTTTCAAGTGTTACAGCTCAAAATCTGCACATCTTAAAAACAGAGTTTAAATACTTGCTGTTAACATGAACTCCCAGACCTCCTGCCTTTGTTCATCCAGTGTAATCCATCATGCAAGCAATCCAGTTCACTTCCATTTGGTCACACTGCCTGGAGGATTATTCCACATATACTGTAGATTCTGGACTAAACTATTCCTTGGTGCCCAAAAACATACCTTCCGCTCCAAGTGACTCATCCTCTGGTGAATACCTACAAACCTTTTTATCAAATTTTCATTTCGTAACAACATAATATGAAAGAGCCTAACAATGCAAGGGGAAAAAAGTCAAAAAAAACACCCGTTTTCTTGCATTTGTGGAAATTCAAGGTCTAAAAAGATAACCAATGGTGCAAGACTGAAGTCTTACTGATGCCTGCTCTTAGGGTTTCAAAAGACAAATATTTTAACACAGTCACTGCTATGTCTGAGAAGCCTGCCACTAGCAGCATACCTTGAAACACATCAGCTTTGAAATTACTTACTTCAGAAATTAAAAGAAAAGGCACGGAGGTGTATTTCCCCCCCCGCCCCCGAGCAACTTAATGATCAAACAGATACCTTAGAGGCAGAAGCAACATGGCAAGAAGTACAGTGGCTCAGAATACTTAATAGAGATCTAATGTACTGCGTCATCAAAACAGAGAAGGAAAAGTAAGAATAGCAAATCGCACCATTTTCTCTGGCCTTCCAATTAATCTAGACAAATATTTTAAACGTTATTTTGCTAACATTTGTCTGTAAAAAAACAGATCACTGCATTCCAGCCATGGTTTCTTGACCTTCTCCTACCCCAGCATAAAATCTTGTCAGCATAAATTGCTTCATAGTGTCACATGGGACAAGCCTTTTCAGCAGCCATGTCTATGCATGTTTACAGTCTTCAAGTTTAAAGCCCTTACAGCATTTAAAAAATCAGCTTCTCCTTCACTGATCCAGTGTCCCATTCCCTGGTCCCTGGNAGGATTAATCTAATGCCATACTTGAATAATCTGTCAGTACCTGATCTAAAGCAAGTGGTCAAGATTCTCCTATCCAGACTTAATATCCCTGCATCTCCATTTAAGATGCTACAAAGTCTGAAAGAAGCTTCTGATCATGGCTCCTCTAATAAGGGAGAAGTCTGAAGGGTGAACAGAAATCTATGCCTGAGTCTGTAGCAGGCCGTGATGAACAAGAGGTTACATATAATATATTTTCTACCTTCATTTGGAAAGCTATCCTGGAAGCCAGTGGAAAGCAGCCCCAGATTCCCACAGGTTTATCACACACCTCTCCAACACACACACACAGAGAAAATGAGTAACCAGTACAGATTTATGACCTGTAAAGCTATTAACTAGTGGTGACAGCCTGGAGATGCTGGGTCATCACCATTACAGTCAGAGGGTAGGCTAATGACATGTTAACAACATGCTGTCCATAGTTCATCTTCCTCTGTAAAGGAGAAGCTCCACTACAGTGGTCCTCTCTACCAGGATATACACTGACATATCTTAAAAGGAGAGAGTAGGGTGTTATGCACAGTTTAATCACGTTTCCAGGCTCCAGGATTTCTGCATGCATTCCTGAGCCCTCCAAAACCTGAACTTGGATTTCTAAGCATGATTTACAACAGACTTGTGAAGATAAGAGAGACAAAGATACTCCTTATTCTTTCACTTTACTGAATGTAGCGATCCTGTCCACTCTGGAAACACCTTCAATTTTCTTGTCGATCAGCAGCTCACCAAGGGATAGACAATCCGAACCACAGTGTCTCAGATAAAGTGGCTTGATTATTGAAAGAAATCCGTAACACTGCAATTTGGCTCCGTGTTTGCTAAGGTAACGGTAGGTTAAAAACCTGTCCCAAGGTTTTTTGACTTCAAATGTTCACTTGTTCTAAGAATTCCCATGTGTGGTCGAGCAAGAGAAAACTTGAATATTTAACCAGAAGCAAACAAATAAGAGAGTTTTATTCCAGAAGCATCACTGTTCCGTTAGCCACTGATGCATATGAATGCATATGAAACTGTTCCATCCGCTGTGCATCACTTATGGAAATGTGCATCACTTATGCCTTATGGAAAGAGGTCAGCACTAGGTGTAGAACACACAGCAGTTGTTTGCAGTAAGAGCAGTTCGGCCTTACTGTGAAATCAGCCCACTTGCTACTCATTAGATAAAATAGCTGAAACATGTTGAAACATGCATCTCACATACAGCAACAGACAGAGCTGTTAACAGGTAATGACTCAAAATAACAACTCAAAATATCACCCATTTGTGTATATGCAGGGTGGTTTGTTGAAATGGAGGTGGTCAGCTTTTGGGTGTGTAATGGCTAAACCTCTGAGCTGGTAAGACAGTGAGTGAATGACAGGCTAGGAGCAAGATAGGAGCCAGATCCTGTGGAGACAGATGGTACCTCTTGTCATGCTAACCTGCCCTCCCCTGCACAAAATAGGGAGGGGTTGTGGACCTCTCCCTACTTCCCCCAGGAAAATACCAGGACATTTCCCTGAGGCCTGAGGGTGTTCATCTCCGGTAATGGCCCGTAATGGGACTAAACTGCATAATGGGACTCAAGTGCACTGGCAGATATGTTGTCTTAGAAGGAGTCAAGGACTCCCAAAGTGTCCCATGATCCACAACATTAAATCATCCAGTGTGAAGCTCCTGTCCTAGGGGAGCCACCTGGGCATTCCCACCTGACGCTGAGTGAACATAAACCAAATATATTTTGTGTTCCAGGGATTTTCGTGGGGATTTTTCCCCAACACTTTTTCAGGACTTTTCTCACCAACTAATTGATCTGGTCTGTGAGCACCACTTCAACCAAGACTCTGCAGCAACCAAATCTCAGTACAGGGCCTACAGGTGGTAGAGATCTTCACACTAGTCCTTTTCTCTCTTCCCTTCTTTTCCCTTGTGCATATCCTTGGGTGATGTCGTTGTGCTTTCATACTGCAATGTTTTCAAGTTGTTAAATTACTATAGATAATAATAAACAAAATGGCTATGTATATGTTTTCCTTTGCAATCACTGCTGTATAATAAACCATATAAATGGGTACTTACAAACATTGATCATTTAGTGTCATTTCACTCTAATCCACCCCAAGGGATCAATTAACAAGAACGTTGGTTACCTTCACCTTCTGGGGTGAGTTATAACATTTTACTGGCATCATGGACAGGATCTCTTGGATGTGGTGGAGTGATCAGCGTGGTCCAAAGCCACTGCAGGGTTTTCTTCTGGTAATAAATCTAACCAACCCCCAGGGAGTTGTGGGGGAAAGGACATTGAACCTCAGGTGACATACATACTGGCCAAGCCTTAATCCAAGGATACTGAATAAAGACAACTGAAAAAGAAAACTAATGTGTTCGGGCAAGCAGAGAACAGAAATACAAGGAAGAAAAGCAAAAGCTCAGTCAAAGGACATCAATATATTTTCTCAAATGGTCAGACTAATTTGGCAACGTAATCAATCTGAGGGCTCAGAAATTTTATAAGCAGTCTCTTTCTTTCTGCTTCTTCTTTTACAGGTATTCTCTTTGTAAGGCAAAAGAGAAGTTCCTGGGAAAATCTTCAGTTCAGCTGTTGGCTTGACAGATGCCCAATACCAAATAACCAAAGTGTCTCCTCAACTAAAACCAGCTTGAACACATGAAACTGTGCAAACAGCTTTCCTTTTCTTCTGAAAGTCTTGAGGCCAGTGCACAGATGTTCGGTTAACAATCCTTGCATGAGAATTTTGGGAATTCCTGTGGTTAGGTCACCTAAAATGGGCAGATCTTTCCCCCTCTTCTCTTTACTTACTGCAGTCAAGAGCCAGTGACAACAGTCAATAATCTTCAAGAAACTAAAACCCAAAATAGCAGCTATACCAGAGTACTGACACTCAGCAGTAGCAAAGCTCACTTCAGCAGGTTCTTGAAGGAGCAGCCCAATAATGTTTCTATTTAGAGTCAGAATGTATCATTCACGCAGTGGGCTTTAAGTGCACAAACTTTTTTTACTATACATCGTCCTTACTCTTGATAGCACTTTATCCTTACAGTATCAAGACAGTTACTGGTATGCTAAAAAATTTGAATATTGCATTTAGACATTAGTGCCAACTGGCACTTCTCTCAGGAGCCTTCCTCAACTGCATTAACGGAAGAAAAATAGTTACCCGGTGTCAGCAAAATTTTACCAGTAGCTTCCTTTGCTCTCCTATGCCCTATTTTCAATGAAAGCATAACTTGTCAGATGAAAAAAACAGCAGCAGAGATTTCAGTATCTGTATCGTTACCAGGAACTAAAACTTGACTGACTTGCATTCAAAATTCATCATCCTCTTCCAGCACAGTGAATACAGAAAATAAATATATTCCTCCTTGGTCTACACACCACAAAAGCACTGCTAGGCAGAAAGGAGAAAGTGTTTTGATTCTGACTGTGAAACTAGAGGAGAAAGGACAAGGTCTCACTAGAAGTGTAACGCCTCTACGACAAGACTTCTATGCATGGCAGCTCTTTAGCAGATGAAGTGACTAATACAGAAGTGATATGCTAATCCACATCCTGGAAAGTAATTACACAGTACAAAAGATGAGGTTTCCCCCCACCAGGGGGTGGGCCTTGGATGAGAGCATGGTTACACACGATTTCCAGACCCCCTGCTCTCTGGTCACATGTATCCAAATCCTGTCCCCATGAGCCTTTTCATGTTCCCCCACCCTGGGAATACTCCCGGTTTTCCCAGGGGTCTTCAGTCTGGTCCAGGCTCCCCAGCCATATGGCTGGGAGGAAAATAAAACATCTATGAACATCTATCAAAAATACTGTTCCTTTATTCTTTCTGTGGGCTAATCTGTCTTCAGAAGGTTGCAGGAGAACCCCACAGCAATAAATGGTGGAGAATGCCGGCAGAAGTCTAACGATGCCCTGAAGACAGTTGAAGAGGAGCAGCAAGGAATTCAGAAGGTCCACCAGAACTCAGCGAGTAAAAGTTTCCTGGGTCCTTCTCCTTGCCCTGGTTTGGCCGTTCTATGAACTATGGAAGAACCGTGGGAAGAATCATGGCTATCTGAGCCTCAAATGGACATTTATCTTAAACTTGAAAAGACGCTTGAACAACGATATGTAAATTTTAGTTTTACCCAGGCTCAAACAGAACCGAGACACTTTCTGGCATGGTTGTTTAAAAACTTCTTCTATGTTTCTTGGGACTTAATTCTTACCAAAGGCTTTTGGGAGGACGTTTGGACTGAGTTAGTCTCTATCGAAACATATGCCAGTGGAAGATCTAATTATCTAATTATGGAAGCTGTTGAGCAACACCAGCAATGTCTCCATGAAGGGAGCCGGTCCCCCACCCCGGCGGCGGACAATGGCCACTGTGGGACCACACGGCCCTCTGACCACTTGACTTGCACCTGCGGGGTCTCCCCGCGGCAGCGCGCGTCCGGCTGTGGACTTTGACCCTGCCGCGTGGTCGCAGCCCCGTGCCCCAACTGCACTGCGAGAGAAGGCGAGGCAGTTCCTGCGAGCACACAGGTAGGCACGGAGCCGTTCCTGCTGCGGTCTCAGGAGCACCTACAGCAGAGGTGTAGAATGTGCCTGGGCCGCACCCTGGCGGTGCCCGCCAAGCCCTGCGTTCCGTGCAGTGCCGCGAGCCCGGTGAACGCCTGGCCGGTGGTTGCTATAGTGAGACGGAAAGCAGCGGCAGCGGCAGCGATGCGGATATAGCCAGAGTGAGAAGGGGCGGCCAGGCCGGTGGCGGGGCCAGGGCTGTGGGCAGCGGCACCCTTGTGGCTGGTGTGAGAGGCAGCCCCAGGCAGCGAAATGGCGGCGGTAGTGCGTGCGGAGGCAAACAGTGCGGCCTGGCCTCTGCGGCCCCGGGCGTGGCCCCTGGCCGCCGGTGCCCCGGGGAGACCAAACCCCTTGGCAGGAGCGTGCAGGTGCAGGCCGCCCCGGCCGCCCCGGCGCAGAAACAGCGGCAGAAGCTGCCATAAAGCACGGCACAACAGCGCTGCAAAAAGCACAGACCAGCAGCAAAGCGGCGGCAGCTCAAAAACAGCACCAACAACACAGGGACAAAAAGATTATCACAGCCAAGGTTTTGGGGGTTGTAAAATGGTACAATGTCAAAAACAATTATGGTTTTATAACGCAAGATGACACAAAGGAAGATATATTCATCCATCGGACTGCGATTATCAAAAATGCTGCCAAAAAATACCTCCGCAACGTGGGGGATGCGGAGATTGTGGAAGTTGACATTGCATTAGGAAGGAGGGGCCCACAGGCAGCTAACGTAACAGGCCCTAACAGTGGTCCAGTCCAAGGCAATGAATATGCACGGGATCGCAGTTATTCCAAACCATATCCATGCCAGCAACCTCCCTACCTCCATTCTACCCTTCCCTTTTGTCCTGTACCCCATATGAACCCTTTCCTGAGTTTGTCCCAATCCTATTATCCTTGCTTTATTCTTAATCCATTTTTCAGCCCCTGGTTTCGTTATGTAATTCGCTTTCCCCACAGTTTCTCTCCAATACCTAGGGGGGGATAAAAAGGGGGAGGGAAGGAATTAACTATCGTTGTTTGAAGTCCCAACAGGTACAGATGAAGGGGATGCTCTCCTGCCTCAGTTTCCCCACAAAGTGTGTTCAAAAAGCCTCCATCTCTCTCCTGCCAGCTCTGGGATGCTCCAAAAATGCTCTGTTTGGATTTCTGGGACTCAAAGAGTGGCTTGTGTTCTTTTAAAATTGTTTTTGTCATTTTGGGTTTAACTTTCTTAATAAAAACAAAAGGGTGAGGTGAGGAGGTTTCCCCCCCTGGGGGGATGGGCCTTGGATGAGGGCATGGTTACACGGGGTTTCCAGACCCCCTGCTCTCTGGTCACATGCACCCAAATCCTGTCCCCATGAACCTTTTCACGTTCCCCCACCCCAGGAATACTCTGGTTTTCGCAGGGTCTTCAGTCTGGTCCAGACTCCCCAGCCATATGGCTGGGAGGAAAATAAAACATCTATGAACATCCATTAAAAATACTGTTCCTTTATTCTTTCCACAGGCCAATCTGTCTTCAGAAGGTTGCTGGAGAACCCCACAGCAACAAAAAGATAGCTCCAAAAATTAATCAAGAAACCCCTGTAAACAGCTCCCAAAACAGCAAAACCCATAACCCTTAACAGACTCCCAAGCTTCAGGTACTTTCAGGTTGCTCATACAACCACACAGCTCTAAAGAGTTTCAAAGCAAAATGTCTGCCAGCATCAGCGTTTCTTACCCTCAAAGATATACTTTCTGGATATGTATGTAAGAACCAGCTACTGACATCACAGATAAACTAGCTGTGTTCATGGAAATCACTAAATTAGGTCAATGCAAATAAGCCAACTATTCTTTTTTCTCTTTACTTTTAAGTAGTCAAGGTACAGCTTGCTTTATTTGTGAAAACTCTTCACCTGTACAATTATCTTTTGAAGAAAGGCAAGCAACTAAGGCATCCAACCGAACACACACACCTCTGCAACTGAAGCCTTATTAAAATAATTTTACTGCTTAGAAAATAGCTTACATAATTCTTCTAAAGAAACAAGCACTGGTGGCCCAATGAAAAAAAAAAGAAGCAACAACTAGTGTGGAGAAAACAAATTAAAAATACAGGGAAGAAAAAAGCCATATCTACAAAACCAATTCTGTACAGTCTTAAACCTATACCAGGGCTATAATACAGCTGATAAATCAACCATGCAAGTAAGTGCTCGAGGCTGAAGCCAGGTACAGAGTAACAAAATGAAGGCAGCAAATCGCAATTCCACGTGCATGGCCACATATATTCATCAAGCCACATAAACATGGTATCAAGCCATCAAATTGGACAACCTCAGGCCAGTGTGCTGCACACCACCACAGGTAACCTCAACACCAGTCCCGCACTGCAGGTTCCTTAACTTAGCACTGCAACCTGCTTTCAAATCTGCCCTTGCCCTCCTGCAGAAAGGCAATTTATAACCAAGAGAACAATGGAAAAAGAGATGGCTTTCTTGTACCTTTCCTAAGCACAGACCTGTTGAGAGAACAAAATACCTTAATCCAATTAGTCACGGCATTCTCAATCTTCTATATAAAATTACAGCATGATTCCGGCCTCCATGCAACTCAAATCTTAAACTCTTCCTTATCTTAAATTTAATACACAGATATTTATTAAAGAGGCTGATTGATTTAAGATGAGGAAAAGGTTTTAAACCCTTGACAATAAGACGATCAGTGAATTCAGCTTTAGAACAGGCAAACCCTCAGCTTTTGTCACATTAAAGGCTTTTTCTTGGCAATCTTTGTTTATAAAGCTAAAATTACTGTAAAAAAAGTTTTAATTAATACTATGTTCCCCTGCCACATACTCCTACTCTTAAGATACTTATAATACCCACCTCTGGAAAATTTAACATGTTTTTACAAAAATTTATTGAAATAAAAACGTACACTACAAATAGTGGTTTGATTTTTAAAGACCTCTCAATTGATCTCATTTACTATGTAATCTTGTAGAAAGGGAAGTTACACTTTTACCTAGTGAACCAACAGGCAGTAGTGAGGCTGCAGTAATAACTGGGAGATTGGTTAAGGGTAACCACATTTTTTCAAGCTCTCATTTAAGTATTCTACCTTATTGACAGTATTCTTTTATCTTCTTCCCAAAAAAAAAAATCCAACAGTTTACCCTTTCACACAGTAAATCCACTCTGGAGATGTTACAAATGTAACACCCTGTATTATGAAATCAGTATCAGTATTAATGTTTACACGCAGCAGTTTTCAAATGCAAATTTTTCTTCTTACATGATGAGAACTGACAGACATACCTTATAGTGCTACAGGGATAGCTGTCCAAGTTCCATACTTGAACCCAGCTATGATCAGCTCTACAGAATTCAGCCAACAGCAGTACCTGCTTCCCTATATGCATTCAGGGACTTGAGGGGTGGGGGGTAGGAAGCAAGAAAAACATTTTACACATAACTTAAGTGACCTTCTAAAAATACTGTTGCATAAAGAAATAAGGCACAACTCTTCTCTAAAGAAGCAGTGACATGACTGCATATCTATTGAAAATAACAAAACTTATGGACTCACACCACATTTCGATGGCAGTACTGGATTCATTTGGAAACTAACACCAATGGCCACTTCCAACAGCTCTTCAGACAAGACATTACCTTGTTTCAACTTTACTATTCATAAGGTATGCAGATATTACTACAAGTTTGAATTAATTTCTTGGCATTATTACATGGCCAGATCACCAGGTACATTTAGAGAAAACATAAGATTCTAGTTGAGAAACCAAGAGACCAGCATCAGTTTCTACAGGTGATGTTTGAAGTATAAATGCATTTAACTGTAAACCCAGCATGAGCTTACAGAGCTCTATTCAGGAAAGAAAACAAAATGTTTTTGCAAACTGGGCAGATTTCAGCTTCCAACCTGTGCCAGCTAAAAGTGCATAGAGCTACATCTACCTAAATGTATGTAAGAAAATGCAACTTTTTCAAATAATTTCATTTTTAGAAAGTTTTTCAAATGCAATATATACATAAACTATGGACTGTGGAGGCCTTGGCCAGCTGCTAGCCAACTCACCCAACCACTCTCTCACTCCCCTCCTCAACAACACACGGCAGAAAATAAGATGGAGAAGTTCATAACTCAAGACATAAACAGAGATCTCTTACCAATTACCATGATAGGCAAAATAGGTTCAGTTTAGGGGAAATTAATTGGCTAATGAGAAACAAAGACTAATTAAAAGCTTTTTCAAAGCTCAACTTCACTTTTTCATTTCCAACTCCTGTACCTCATTCCTCACAAGCAGTGAAGGGGATTGGGAACGGGCGCTGGAGTCACTCCATAACAACTCCTCTCTGCCACTCCCTCCTCACACTTTTGCCTTGCTCCTCACAGAGGACACCCCTGCAGCATCCCGCTGGCCACCTGTGCCCAGTACAACTGCACTCTTGGAAAGCACCTGAAGAGGACTTCATGAGAAAATACACTTACTGAAAGTCACTGAACACCATGGATTTGCACAGGCGCTCATGAGCCCCAAACCTGTATTCCAGATTTAGAAAGACAAGGAAGGCAGACAGCTCGCCATTCTGCCAGGCAAGAGAGATTTTTATTTTTCTTTATAGACACTCCCAGCAAGCTGGGTCTGCAGCCATCAAGACCAAACTCCATAAAGACAACCTTCTATCACTAAAAGCACAGGACAGGAAAGGGGAGAGAAAAACAGTCCTTGATTCCTTTTGACAATTTCAGCCAGATACTAAAAAGCCTCAAAAAATAGCAGCTTTACATCTATGTGTAACTGAGAGCCAAGCAATGAAGGCTCAACTGACCTGTGCTACCTCCATCCAACACCGAGTTTCCCTCATGATATTTTACATGACCTTATGTTTCATGCCTACACAGCCACAGAAAAACACTTGACTTAAGAGTCAACATAGAAGAACATCTAAGCATGCATGATGAGTACAATAAAGTAAACAAGACAATGACAGTTTTGATAAAGTCATATTATAAAGGCTCTCCAAGTGCTTCAGTGGTTAGTTATGTAGTGATGTGCTGCAACTCCAAGTACTTAGGAGCTGTGCTGAAGCAATCACCGACGTACAGTGTACCACTCAAAGCACTTCAGAAGGCTGCCTTCTACATCTGCTGCAAATGCAGACACCAAAATTATTTTAACTGCTATGTCTGTAGGAAAAAACCCTTCAAAGTCAATTTCCACACACATAATTTCACTTATATTATATGGATCCTTAAAGTATATGCTTATGCTTATAGAAATTTTGCAGCAAGAAAACAGTCATAATTGTCCAAACACTAAAGGAAATGAACGCATCCATACCATACATTTTAATATACAGTGTTTGTCAATATATGTTCTCTATCATTAAAAAAAAATCTTACAAAGATTTCTACATCAAATACATAAGCATCATTAATCCACTGAAGACCAACTATCTCCTACACACATGTATTAAAACTGTGTGGTTTCAGGGGAGTCCTTAAATCTTAGGATCTAGCTTTATCTCTAGAGTAAACAACACTCTTCTGTTATGAGAATGTCTTTTGCCCATAGGTTTATTGAAGCAGCTTAACTGGTTTTATTCGGTCTATCCAAACAAATTGAGACATTGCACAGTTACCAAAACCAAACTGCAGGAGCCTTCTGTTAGCAGTACCATCAGACATGAAAACAGACCAAGCCATTCTACTTGCCCACACCTGCTAAAGTATAGGGAAGACTACGAAGTCTTCCATGTTTGTTTGTGTATGTATAACCTCTTTAAGGATTAAAATCATGCAGAGTGGTATTGCTCTGTCTCCTAGGAAACGGGCAAATCTATTTAAAAGCAACTATACCTAAACATAGGGAAGACACTGCCAAAGACTAACCACACGTAGGAAGAAAGTTCCTATTCGAAAAAATTAAGGCAGCTAGAAAACAAAGCCTCAGACAGACAAGACATCTAGGAGGTGGATTACCAAACTCAAATCCAAACAGTGAGGACTAAAACACTAACCAGTTACTTCTCTCATGAAAGCACATTACCTCAACAACAGCCAGTGAAGACAGAGGGATTCATGACTAATGAAAAACACCACACCCAGTCAGAAATTTCAACTGAAATGACTGTGTTTACAGTATCACTGAAGCTGCAACTGCAGCTCTTGCAGACACACTCAGTTTAAGCTTATCCAGTAAAAACAGTTCATGAATCAACTGCTGCCTAAAGCTCAATACTTACTAGAAAAACCTGGCCAGGCACCAACCACACACTTTAGGTAGCTGATCTGGGGGCAGCACCATCAATACCCAAGTCAGCAAGGATCCTATCGCCCTCTAACAAACCCTGAAGCATACCTAGGCTTCAGTACAACTGGCCGTGTATGAGGTCATCAAACCTTGGGATCAGAGTAGTGCTGATCTGAAGTCATTTCCCTCAAAATACATATAATGTGTACACTGTCCTCAACAACATTTCACAGCACAAATCCACTACCCTTGCTTTGTGATATCTTCTTATACAGGTATGGTTCTGTTTCCTCGTTTGTTTTGTAGGAACAAGATTTCTGCAAAAAGTCTATCTTCATATAAGACTCATCAAACAACTGTAGGATCCTTTTCCCAGAAGCTGAAGACATGAAGTTTTAATATCAAAATAACTTTTCTGCAACACAACCTATTAAAGCTCCCAAAAGTAAAGAATAAAAGGAAACGCATTAATTTAATTAAAAGATCACTAGCATTAAAATATTTTTTTTAATAATAGCAGCACGTGGTTTTACTTGTTTTAAAGAGATTCAAAAAGCATGGAAGATTTCAGTAACTGCAGCTAGATATAGGTGAGATACTAGCACACCTATACTTTGAAAAACATTCCAACTTGTCCTGGAGCAAAGCCCAGGTCCTCAGAGATGTTTAGTTTCCTAATTCCAATTCTGTCTTTGTTTTTCATTGACAGATCTATGACTTAATATATCTACATTTGTCATCTGCAGTTTCTGCACTTTACTTTTTCCTAATTTAGCATCAAAACAACATACTACTTACGAGTGTCTCATTGGGAAAGCACACCTGGAATGAAAGTGCTTTAGCTCCCACTGCTATAAAACCTGTCTCTACCTGCTTGGAAGTCACCAGGGCATGTGCAAGTGTGAGGCTATTCCTTTGCTGCACACAAGGTATAATGCTAGTTTCTGGCACAGCCGCTCTCTTGGGCAGCATGGAGGTGAGGTAATGCAGACTGTAACAGCAGGGTTTGCAGCTCCCTCCTATTTCAGCGGTATCAACATACCGAAGTTCAGATGAGCCTTTCTTCACCCTCAAAGAAGCTTACACCTAAAGTGCCTGACAGTATGGCTTTAGGTTTTTGCATATATATTTAACATATCTTTTCATTTGATTTGTTGTCAATGGTCCTGTTAATACAATGCTAATACTATCATAAGCATAAAAATTATTGAATGCCATGGAGAATGTTTTCCCCTAGTGCATCTCATTACACCTTAACTGAATCTCTCTCCTCCTCCTCCTCTAAAATCCTTACCCTACTTTAACTGTAGGACCACTGCTGTCTGAACATAACCCTTTAGGTTTCAGTTGCTTCAGTTTCCAGTCACTAGCTATGACCTCTGATGAGAGCTTAAAAGTATACATGCTAAGTTTGGGTGGAAGCAAATCAGGGGAGACCACAAAAACAGTTGCCAGGAGGGAAGGTAATATTCAGCAGAGTGATACTATTGTAAACCAGTAGGAATATTCTTTAACTCATGTCTTCTTCCATAGAACCTTAGAATCACTGAAGATGGAAAAGATAATCGAGTCCAGCCATTAACCCAGCCTCTCTAGGGGAGCACTAAACCATGTCCCTAAGTACTACATCTATGCATCTTTTGTTGCTCCATGCAACTACCTTAACACATACTCAGTGGGAGTGTATTTACATCCTCTCAGCAGAACTCAGCAACCCTGAACCCACACCATAATTCCAATACACGGTCTGTAGTTCAGTAAACTCAGGAACTCAATGAAACAAGCAAGTCAATGACTGTCACTGCTTTGCAATGGCAAGTAACTGATATGCCCAAGGTCATCTCCTTGCTGCTTCAGCTGTAACTTAGAACCACATCTTCTAAATATATGTGCAGCTATACAGAACAATGTATACAGTACAATGTACTATACAGTACAATGTATAGTACTCTGCTTGTTGAAGAGCAGGTCCAAGGAAATCAATGACATCTTTAACCTTGGATTGTGTCCTCCAGTGGGGTAATGCGTTAACACCACCAGTATTTGAAGAAATGTGAAGGGGGAAGAAAGCACTGATAGCAAGTTAAAACACACTCAGAAGCTTTACATTAGCCCAGCTACTCATCAAAGCTATAAAGACATGTTGCCTTCTCCAGTCACCTAGAAACAGAGACTAGACAAGAGTAAGGGAATAAAGGTAGGTATATATTTGAAGGGCCTTCAAGGTACACCCCGGGGACCCAGAGGCTGCTTCCATAAAATGGACCCCAAGATGGACGACAGGTCACGAGTTCTTTACACTGTTATAGGTTTGGTCCATTTGCATATCAGCATAAATTCACCAATTAAAACTTTAGCTCTCTTCCATTTCTCCACCTCTCTCCTGGTCCTAGTTTCCACCTTAAGGCCTCGGACAGCCCGAGTGTCCTTGAATAGCAAGCTCAGAGGAGCTTTGTTGCGTCTATCTGGCCTAAGAGAGCAGCTAACAAGCTGTAAGAAACTTCAGAGTTACACACTAGGCAATACAGGATTTGAAAAGTACAGAAGTTAAAACCTAAGGCATCAGACACAGTTAAGCTTAAAGATTTCCCTGCGACCTTTTGTAAACCATCTATTCTGTTAGCTAGCCCAGAATGAAATACATTAGGCACAATTCACCCTGCCCTTCCCTGCCATGTACTAGGCACAAAACCAGAAACACAGTATGAAAAGTCACCCGAGGCAGTTTTGTTATATGACCCGAATAACAGCTTTACAATGAAAGCACCTACTGAGCCACAGCTACAGCATTATTATGTTCTAGTAAAAGTTTCCTGAGGTAACAGTGAAAATCAAATTAAGGGTTTAGTGCAGTAGTTCCTCTGCTTCATTCACCCACAGCTCCCTTCGTCAGGACTGCAAGGCTGTTAAAAACAATGGAATCATTAATAGTCCAAGTGCAATTAATTAAACAGTCCCACTAGCACGGCAAAATGGCCTCACAACAGAAGTTTTTACTTGCTATAGAAGTATCGCCCCCTAAAAATTAAAAATATATTAATATTAAATTATTGTATTATATTACATTATTATATTAATATTAAAAGGATATATTGAGATATACACTGCAAAATGTATCTAATACAGAAGTTTCTCTGCCAGGCAACAGCGAATCTCTCTCGGCTATTCAAGTTCCCATCTTATAATCAATTATTTTCATACACACTTAGTAATTTTGGAACAGGTTTTTTGTAGCTTCTTTTGTGGATGGGTTTTTTTGCTTCTCCTGAAAGTCACTTCCAGAGCTGTTTGATCAGAAAAGCAAAAAAAAAATTTTTTTCTCTTTTTCTAGTTCAGGACTATACATGTTATCAGTTAAGAAAAAAGTCTTGCATTCATCCCTGGTTCTCACTTGAAATTTAAGTTACTCAGTAAAGAAACCTGTGGCAAGGGTAACCAGGTTGTCTATATAGCTGAACACTTGAGCTTTAACATACTTGTATCTCACGTCTGAACATACTTGTATCTCACTTCTGAACAGGGCAAGTTCATCAGCTTAATGACATTTGTACAGGAGGGTGAGGTATTCCTCACATTGCTCCTTGGCTGGAGCCAGTCAGTCTTTCAGATAGAACGTTTGATGAGAGCATCCCTTTCTAATAGGAAAATGTAAGTAAAACCTTACTTAGCTCAGTAAACCAAAAGCTAAAACAAGTTCCTGGCTTGATTTCAAAGCACAGCACATTTGCCACCATTTGCCACATTTGCCACTCTCCCATGTTTCTCACCTTTTCAGCTACCTCATGCTGAATTTTTTTCTTCCACTCTATCACAACAAAAAGAGCTACCAGCATTTTATGACTTTAAGCATCAGTCTCTCACAAGTCATATAGCTTGAAACCCAATATCCCCCAATTATTGTAAAGTTTCAAAATGAATTTTAAATGCCACAGCTGCAAGACAAGAACTGAAAAAAACCCCAACAAATCTGAAGGCTGAAGCAACAAATTATAAAATTTGGGAGTAGGACGTTGTGTGGTTTAGACTGAAGAGTATTTCAAGCCCACATCACTGTTTTTAAAGGAGCTTAGCAACGGCACAGTACTGCTGGTGTGACTGTAACATTGAGAAGCTCCCAAACCAGATAGAACGCTGCTGTGCTCAATATCACCCAAAAAAACAACCACCAAAAAAAAACCAAACTGGAAACAAAACAAAAATTTTCTTCCTCCCTTCCCTATTAAAGAAGCTGTTAAGAAGACTGGTATTTTTCCTAAGACAAAGCCTGAGCACATCAGTTCCCAACCCAGCAGCAGAACAGGCAGACCTTGCGTTATTGAAGTTCCTAATAACAGGCATCTGCTTTGTCATAATGGATGTAAAAGAAAACCTCCAGCCTGATGTCAGAGCAATTTTACTGAAGGAAGATTCAACAGAAAACTTTAGGGACTCAGTTCTTATTACTAATCTTTTCAGAGTCTTTGTGCCCCTTTTCCCATGTTCCCCAATTCTGCATTTCAGATTTTTGCGCTCAAGTAAGGGTAAATCTTCTTTTCATGCCTTGTACAGAAAAACATTGCTGGTTAATGTTTGCCACCTCGAGGTAACAAAAACAGCAGGATGAGAAACCAAGTACTCAATATGTATTAATGCTTCAGTACTGCAACCTTTGAGCACAGTTGTGCTCTGGGAGTGGGGGACAGAGCGCATAATTTGTGAGAAAACCAAGAGGCAAGCTACCGCATTACACAAATTGTTGCAGAAAAACGCTACCCAGCTGCTCAGCTTGCTAGCACAAGGATCTTCCCATTTTCACTGTGCTTGGCCATGTTTTCATTTTATGTCTCGAGACTTAGGAGTCTCCTATCTCTTCCCGTAAACTCAACTTTACACAAGCTGCTACTGTTAGCAAAGCAGCCCCATCATACAGAGCTGCCTCATAGTACAAGAGTAACACACCTTGTTGTGCTTACCAACATTCAGTTCAAAGCAACTTACATCTGCCTCACTGTCAAAGGCAGTCGACTACCCTGGACTTAGGCTGTACTCCTTCTACAGAGCTGCAGCTTTTCAAAAAAGATGTTTCTTTACATTTGGTTTCACAGTTGGACATACAGATACTATGGGATACTGAAGATTACCCTCAGGACTGTGTCCACCAGTCTAAAAAATCTAAAGGGTTCAAAAGGGACTCTCAACCATTTCTGCAAACCATTCAGAATTTGAAGATTGTCATTATCAGTTCCTCACCCACCTCTATACAGAAGAATTTTAAGTATCTAAATAGTTCTGGCGCAAAAAATCAGATATGCAACTCAATGTACAATCCCGCTTCTCCACTTCTCACTTATTCCAAGTGAGAAGAAAAATAGATGCTTTGGTTATAGGCTTATTTATACCCACCAAATTCTTGAAAAGTAGTTCCAGAGAGCTGCAAACATTGCTACTGTACAGATAGTCTCAAACCTCAAGCAGCAGCACATGGCTGTTTTAGATTAAGCCCTCAACCATGTGTCTCTCCATGTCCCAGATGATTTCTGAGATAAGAAGGGGACGTAGCAGCATGCACCTTTAAAGACCTATCCTGCACAGAAAAGGTTTAAAGTAGTAGAAAACATACAATTTTTCATACTAAAAGCAAATAAAGTCTTTTACATGACTTTTGAGACAGCTCTGCTCACTTCAATTGTCAAATATTTCACTTTATAGGTAACTTACCACAAACATATCTAAAAAACTAAAAGCAATTATGTTAGTCTGACTGATGTGACACTGTAACAGTTTTGCAGCTGCTCTAGACTACTTAAGTGCTTTATGTAATCCCACCACAATCATTTTAACCTTGAGAAGAATACATTTTTTGATGGCATTACTATTCTTTAGTATGAACTAAAGATTACCCAATTACGCTATTGATCTTTAGCTAGCTCATCATTCAGGTGTGCTACAACAGGGAAGATCCCATCTCTGTTAGAGAAAAGAAAGTCTGAAACAATTCGAGGAAAGATCTATGGTATCTTCCACACAGTCTAAGAATGTCCTGTGGTTACTTCTGCAGCAGGACAAGCAGGAAGGGAAAGAGATAACAAAAACACTACTTCTAGCTAGGTCACAGTGACATTTTGCCAGAACTACCGCCACCTCCATTACAGATAGACGCACATGCAAACATTGCCATTACTTCACACGCCGCTTAATTTACCTCAAAGTATTTTGATTTCCACCCCTCTCCCAAACTACACTACAATTTTGTTGGGGTGAAGATTTGGCACACAATCTGTAATGCTGAAGGGACTATACCTCCCCAGTGGGCATATGTTAAATGTGTGAAAGCAGTTTCTAGAGCAATACATTTTTTACCACACTCCTCACCTTGCTATGCATACTTTAAGCACAAAATCTTAGCTTCCTAGTAATTAATTCTCACCATACAGTCCTCGTAAAGCTGCAACAGATTGCAACATGAACAGCAAGAGGGCAGATTCAGAAGAGTTAGCCACAACAGGAAAAGATTTTGTACTCATTCTCTGCAGTGAGGTAGCTTTTTTAATACACAACACAACACTAACTAGACAGTAGGAGAAAATGTACAGCAACCAACTTCAAAGTTCAGTGGACACTTTTCATGAGAAATCTTCTCTTGTCATGTTGCTCATCATCTGAATTCTTATAAACTCGAATAGTCACTTCAGTGCCAAACATTGAATTTACAGAGCAAGAACTGAAATTATTTGAGAACAAAACACCATACTATCCCCCCGCTATTTTTTGTGGGTGGTTTTGCTTAAGGGAGTATTTTTAAGCATCTAGAATAATGAAGAGAACTCACTATGGTAATTCAGAAGACACTGGTAGGTTCAGAAGCTTCTGGATCCATTTCAGACAGAGACAGCTGTGTTACATGGCAAAGTATGATTCCCTGAAAGAATTCTGATCCTTCCTGGCTTGTTATTCTGCTTTGGTAAGAAATGTGTAGTTACTGTGACAAGGTTTGTAGACAGGTGATGGAAAAGACAGACAACTCCAAGACACCCAATTCAACCTTCAGATCCTTGAGAACATTGGTTTAGGCAAGCAAACCATAGCTTGCCTTCATGCTCCCTTTAAAAAACAAAGCTAAACCTGGTGAGCTTTCACATCCCCTGTAAAACACTAAGATTAGAAAGCCACCATCAAAAAAAGCGTATTCCATGCTGAACTGAAAGACTGTAAAACATTTTGAATGATAGAAACTACTGCAGCCAATGACAATTGGCACCATTTGCCTCAATGAATTTCATAAAACATGCTTCCCATTCATAGTCACATTTTTGTGAAAAGGAAAACCAGTGCAGAGAAGACAAAAGCACAGCAGAAAGGAAAGTGGGGAAAATCCTGGGGTTTTTTGCATTTATCCTTGTTCCCATAATACCAGTCCACTACTAATTACTCACAGGCAGCAAAAGCAGACAGATTACAACAGAAAGCATACTGTTGCCCAGCCTCAACTCCTCTCTTGACAGTCTGGAAAACACTCTTTCCAGCAAAGAGTTCTGAAGAGAATATGGAATAAAAAACTAAACAACCACACAGCATTAGAAATGCAGTGACCCATCACCTATGGAATATTCCACTTGAGTGCCCTTCACCATGCAATCCCATCCTGCCTGCTGTCAGCAGTTAGCCACTCACCTCAGAAGAGCATAGGCAAATAATCTGCTCAAATTCATTTGGGTGTATGTGCTTGCAATCCAGAGCACTTCAATGCACAGATGTTCCAAAACAAAGCACTTCTCAGATGAAGTTAGTGTTAAAACCTTATTTAATTCTCATGTGTCTAAGATCTCAAAGTAAGACATCAAAAACACTTCAGACACTGATGACTGTACTCTTATAAGCTGTTATTTGTTCTTGCTCACATGAAATGAGGGATTGCTTTTCTTCAGGTATTTTGTGGTTTGATTTTTTTTTTTAAGGTGAAGTTTAAACTGTAGGATGAAGTAATGACAAGAGGGAAGGGGGAAAAAAAGTGATGTACCTTCTCTTCCCACCCCTTCCTTCCCCGTTTTCCTCCAGGAATTAACTCTTTCAAACATCATACTCAGAAGAGGAGTTCTCATGCTTTCAGTTCAACAGCCTAATTTCTGAACAGAAAAGAAACTGATCTACTCTAGGTAACAGCATGAAACTTCCTTCACTGAGGTGGGAGATGAACCACACTTCTTGGATGAGTAGAAATGTTCCTATCATTCTCCAGAAAAAGACATAAAACTCATAATGGACCACAAACTGCAAATTAGCAGTCTGGGTTACGTAAAAAACACCACTGCTTAAAAGACCTCTGAAATAATCTCTCTGTTCTACCAGATCTGGCAAAGTATAAATCTGAGTATGACTTCCTGTTTTTTGAGATCATGCTTCAAGACAGATGTGACCAGCTGAAAGAGTACAGAGGACAGCAATGAGAATGATCAGATGTCTGGAAACACATTCTGTAAGGGAAGATAAAAGCCATTGGGGCTGTTTAATCTAAAAAAGTCCAGGAGGAGACAAGGTTTAAGGTGTCAAGTATGTTTATATAATGTCACAGAAGAAGAAATAGTTCTACTGAAATACCACATGAAATAGCAATGTGTACGGGAAAACCTACATGTTTTCTAACACTTACTTGGTTTGGAACTTTCTCTATATCATGGCTTTGAAGAATTTACTGACAGCTAAAGTAGAAATAGGGGCAGCAGGACAATCTGTTTCACTGCTGTCTGAAGGATACTGAACAGCTGTGACAACAGATTCAATTCTGCTATGTTGGCAACAGGAACAAGGACAGGACAAGAGGAGAAATGAAACCTGCAAGCACAGGATCAAGCACTCGTGATCCATATAACTAAAAGAACCCAGTAACAGAACATCACACAGAGCATCAACATTTTCATTATTTGACAGTAATTAAATAAGATGTCAATGTGAAAACCGTATCTTCAAGCACTTCTCTCAATGGGATACTTTCAGCAGGTGGCACATAAAGCAAGCCTGAAATCGTCTCTATGTACATCTTGGACCTCAGCCTTGCCTTTTTCCACTGTCATTAAAGATTTCCATGTAAACAAATGCTTTCTCAGTTTTAAATTAACATTCATTTACCTCAGTACTCTTATGCACCGTGGGGTCCTTGCACAAAAAAAAAAGTTATTATACAAAAAGTTATTACACCTGGATTTGCCAGGTGGTTCTGCAGGCAGGCAGAAATTCAGCTGCAAATACTGACTACAACAAAATGGAAGGACTGGCAAACTCAAAGCACAAAAAACAGGCAAAAAAAATCTGGTTTCAGGTGATAAAAGAATCTAGCAGAAGGGAATAAAGGTGACAGAATAAGGCTGCATATTCTAAGCAAACTCTCCCATAACACTAACGTGAGTTTATGCTGCTATCTTCTAGCACTACTAACTGAAGGTGAGGTATCAGATTGCCCATACAGATATTTCAAAATTCCATAAATGCAATGCTGAGTTATTTTGGGGCTAACGTTCTCAATACTGTCAACTCAAACAGTGCCTGTAATTTATCTCCAAAGTATACACAGAAATAATGGGCATGTACCAGAAGTTCACTGGTCTGCCAGCAGCTCTGAGTTTAGCTAACTGAACAGACAGACTTTGTATATTCCTACACAGTATTATGCAGGCTTACCAACTGAGCACTAAACCATCTAGACACCACATAATTGTGGTAAGCACAGCCCCAAGCCCACACTTACTATTCCTGCCGAGAAGCAGGATATATTAATCACCTCACAGTGCACTCCATGCTAACAGCAGCTACGGAGCTCCTACTCACTTAAGTGAAAAAAGCAATTTCACATCTATATATATTAAAAAAAAAAAAAAGTGGATATATTCACATTCATTCTACTTCTATTATAAATGCATTTCGCTGCAAATACCTTCCCCTTTTTGGGGGGCTCACGCAGTTGAAAGAAGCAAGGAATCTGGTCTGAGTTTGAGTATTTAGAAAGAAAAAGGTGGGGGGGGAGAATACAGAAAGGTATATTTAGTCCCAATTCATCATGCTGTCCTACAGTTGTATCAATTTAACAGGAGGCGTCAGAAAAAGTGGGAAAAACAGGAGCTACATGAACAGCCATTACAGCAGAGGGAAACATTCCTGAAAACCACAGCTTAACTAGTTGAAAATAACTTCAACCAGCTTAACAGATATTCCTCTAGAAATGCAAGGTTTCTCCATAAAACCTTTGCACATCCAGCCGGATAAAGGCACAGAATAAAAAAACACCACCTAAGAGCAAATTAAAAAGTTGACCACAACGAAAGACGTAAGTAAGGCACACAAGAGATGATGTACCGAAGCAAAGTAAAGCAGCAAGCAGACAGAACAATGCACTTGGCTGGGGTCACGGCTTGAAATAGATTTAAGGAGTATGAATCATGCAACAAGAAATAAAGAAAATAATTTTTTTAAATCCCTCTCAAGACCCAAAAGGCTCATTTTACTGTAACACTGGGGGGGTAGTTGTTTTGTCTTAAGAGTGCCGTTAAGAAGGTATTGTAGCTAGATCAGGAGGAGAGGAAAGGGAACAACACGCGTATCCGCCTATCACGCTATGGATCTATTACCCACAGAGCTCCTCCATGATCCACAGACTGTCACGAGCTCTCACAAGAAGATTGCTGTAGTGTAGGGGCTTGCCCATCACTTCCTTCTGACATTAAAGAGTTTGCTTTGGAGCAACGCTATCCAAAGGTGACACGCTCGGGGAGGAAAAAAAAAAAAACACGACCCCACACAAATGAAACAAAACAAACAAGCTTTCCTAAAACAAACAAAAAAATGCCTTCTCCATGCAAAACCCCCCAGCTCTCAATTACCGGCAGCCAGAGGGCTAGAGCCGGCAGAGCAGAAACAAAAACGCCTCGGGTTTAGCCGGGGAGACTGACGCGAAGGGGCTGTCCCCAGGTGGGCACGAAGCCGCTCCCCGCCGCGAGGTCACCTCCGCCTCGCACGCCGGGACGGTCGCGCTGCGCGGGGCTGCCGGCGCGGCCCCGGAGCACTGATGGGCAGAAGCAACCGCCGCCGCCACGGCCCCGCGCACCTCCTCATCCCGCTCCTCCAGCGAGGCGTCGTCCTCTGCCCGCCCGCCGGGGATCGCCCGCTCCGCCACAGCCGTCGCCCCGCCGTGGGGAATCGCCGCCCCGCCGCCGCCGGGCTCTCCCTCCTCGGAGAGAGTTTCCGAGCCAGAGGAGGAGCCGGAGCAAGAGGAGCCGACGTGGCCGGCGCCCCGCGCCCGCT
>VYZQ01010208.1:32491-61109 GCA_013400655.1 Mystacornis crossleyi
GGCAGAGCGGGCCGGGCCGGGCCGGGCGGAGCCAGTGGCGCGGGGGGCGGGCTCGGCGCGGCGGAGCGCGGCAGGAGGGCAGCAGGTAGCGGGGCTGGGTCTGCCCGGAGAGGGGAGCGGCTCCTCGCCGCTGAAGGAGGCAGGCGGTACGGGGGAAAAGCGCGGCGTCCCGCGGCTGGCGGCACCCTGACAGCCCGGTCCCTCAGCCCCGTGCGGAGAGGGCAGCGGGCTCTGCTAGAGACCTGCCGGGATCGGCTCCGCGGGGGGACNTTTTACTGTAACACTGGGGGGGTAGTTGTTTTGTCTTAAGAGTGCCGTTAAGAAGGTATTGTAGCTAGATCAGGAGGAGAGGAAAGGGAACAACACGCGTATCCGCCTATCACGCTATGGATCTATTACCCACAGAGCTCCTCCATGATCCACAGACTGTCACGAGCTCTCACAAGAAGATTGCTGTAGTGTAGGGGCTTGCCCATCACTTCCTTCTGACATTAAAGAGTTTGCTTTGGAGCAACGCTATCCAAAGGTGACACGCTCGGGGAGGAAAAAAAAAAAAACACGACCCCACACAAATGAAACAAAACAAACAAGCTTTCCTAAAACAAACAAAAAAATGCCTTCTCCATGCAAAACCCCCCAGCTCTCAATTACCGGCAGCCAGAGGGCTAGAGCCGGCAGAGCAGAAACAAAAACGCCTCGGGTTTAGCCGGGGAGACTGACGCGAAGGGGCTGTCCCCAGGTGGGCACGAAGCCGCTCCCCGCCGCGAGGTCACCTCCGCCTCGCACGCCGGGACGGTCGCGCTGCGCGGGGCTGCCGGCGCGGCCCCGGAGCACTGATGGGCAGAAGCAACCGCCGCCGCCACGGCCCCGCGCACCTCCTCATCCCGCTCCTCCAGCGAGGCGTCGTCCTCTGCCCGCCCGCCGGGGATCGCCCGCTCCGCCACAGCCGTCGCCCCGCCGTGGGGAATCGCCGCCCCGCCGCCGCCGGGCTCTCCCTCCTCGGAGAGAGTTTCCGAGCCAGAGGAGGAGCCGGAGCAAGAGGAGCCGACGTGGCCGGCGCCCCGCGCCCGCTCTGAAGCCGCCGAAACTTTCTCCGCCATGGCCGGGGGCTCAGAGCCGCGCCGCCCGCATGCCCCGCCACCAGCAGCCCCGCTCCCCCGCCCCGCAGAGCGCAGCGCGGGNGCGAGCCACACGCCACGCTCCGCTCCCGGGCCGTGTAACGGGCTTAAGTAAGAGCAGCTATTTTACATTACATTAGGGTTTCCTACGCCCCTCACTTCCTCTAAAACGGAGCTACCAGCAGTTTATGGCAGCAATTTTGCCGTCTTCGTACCTTTTGCAGAAGGCTACAGACCCCTAGTTATGATCTTGCAGCAAACAAAAGTCCCTTCGAGTGTTTGACTTTGAAACGGGCATCGACATTGGGATTTGTGACCAAGCTTTCAGTCACTGAAACCAAAGCAGATCACAGAAATTAGGCATCTGAAAGCTTTTGCAGACCTTTCGGGACAACTCCTTCATCTTTCAGGACCTAAATGGCTTTTAAAACCAGTTACCCTGACAATTTTTAAAATATTGTTTAAATAGTATTTTGGAAAAATTCCCTTTTTTTTTTTTTTAATTTTTCTGTCCTGAGGACATAGGTCTTCATCTAATGTGCTAATACTAAATATAAATATATAATAATATATACCAGAGCCTTCTTTGCTTATGCTTGGACCCCAGATTAATCCGATTGTGAAATCAAAACAGTTTAAGAGCTTTTGTAATGAAGAAAGTCCCACAGCTTCACTACAGAGTAGCTATCTTCTCCACTTCACAGAAAAAGTCAGCACAGACCAGTTATTGATGTGCTCTAATTAACACAGTGCATAGTTGATGAAAATAGGAACCAGAATGCAAGTCTCCATTTTTTCAGATTTCTAATTCGACCAGTTTATCCAGTACTCCCAGATGGTAAATGAAAAAACCCCACATTATTATTACTACTCCTACTCCTACTACTACTACTACTACTACAACTACAACCCTATAGGTTATCAGATTACTAGTGGAAGGGAAAACAGTGATACAAAATTCTCCAAATCTCAGTCCTTACTGATTAGAGCGAGCTTTTAATGCTGGTTATTAGGTTGTAACAATGCTGATAGCTCTTTGTGGTTTCTTATCAGTATTTAGATCAGTCCTTTAAAAGTTAATTTATTGTGGAAGAGGATTATAAGAGTCACTAGGGACAGAATTTGACCCAGAAATTTGGCTATACCAACATTTATTGATAAGGAAATATAAGATAAACACACAAAGACAAAAAATTATTTTGGCTAAGTGAATTATACACATATACTACTTCAAACCCAACTCTAATAATTTTAACTAACCAGTGAAAAAAGTTGTCCTTAGTACTCTAGGTTCCACACATAAGTTGTTATATCTCCAAAACCTGGACTTATTCATAATTTTAAAGTCCTCGATTTTAAAGCTAAACCTTCTTCTCTCAGAATCTGCCCCTGGTTTAGTGTCATTCTCATAGGAGAACAACTTCCTTAATTTCCGACCTACTCTTCACAATGTATAAGAAAATTGCCTGGTGGTGAAAAGCAACGCTGCAGGTCTCTGTCACTTCTTTCTCTTGCTGCCAGAGATGAGACTGGAAAAAATAGAGCTTAGCCAAAGCACTTCTACACTTCAGTTATTATCAGCTGCCAGAACAGCCCCTGTAATCTGGGGGCAGCAAGGAATACATTAGAGTAGTCACTGAAGTGCTCTAATTTATGCCATAAATTGAAATCGAAGAAGGCATTCAAAATTTATTTTATCACCCCAGAGTTAGAGAAGACAAGTGACAGTATTGTTCTGCTCTGGCCTGTAGACTATGCCAGATCACATGCTCTACTAACATTATCTTACACGAACAGAAGAGGGATGCTATGTCGCCTATAGCAGCTAAAATGGAGCTAAAGCTAAAAGCAGCAAAGATAGAAGCTTACATCATTTTCCATCCTGGGAAAAGCACTGTTCCTTGCACTTCACCATCACAAATCAGTGAGGTACTTTATGGCAAAACACTGAATATCTGGCATGTCTTGAGAAGCTCATTTTGAAAACATTTGTTGAGAAGATGTCCATATTTAATAAGCTTTGAGCACCTCCTGTCATGCATTGGATTCATTTGGTGGAGAGTATTGGGAGAAGGGTGTTGAGTGGTCTGATGTCAGCTACTACAGGTGGCTGGCTCAGTTTTGGATACATTCACCCATTTACACAGTTTTTTCCACCAGTACATTTACAAGCAGCCATGCCCTGGTCTGCTCAATATTCCCTTTCTGTGCTCCCCCCGGTACACACAGCAGTTGCCCGCTCTGTGTGGTTACAGCGGTTCAAGATATGCACTACTCACTGCTCTCATGTGAGTTAACTGAAAAAAAATATGGGAAAATAAATAAAATGTATCTCAAAACTCCCTGATCATACACCTGTTAATGCTTGGGAAATTCTTAACTCAGTGTGGTCTTGAAGGATTGAAAGAATGACAGGTTAACGGATTTACTGACAAGTTTGTCACAAGCTATTGAGGTATAGGGGAAACACTGGAAAAAGGCATGAAGAAGTATAGAAAAAAAAACTGTCATCAAATAATAGCTGTACATGAGACAGTATGAAAAGACAAATAGGAAGACAATGATTGGCTTTGTAATTGGCCCTTCAAGGTAAAGATCAGGGGCAGATACATTGTAAAAGTGACAGGCAAAAAAAGTAAACGTTGCAGCCAAGTACTGAATAAACCAGAGAAGTCAGAGAGAAAGACTGTGAAGCTCATGAGAAAATTTTAAAAGGTGGGACAATGGTTTCAGCAGCGCAAACATCTGTTCCATGTTACAGCTTTGATGAGTCAAATACAAAAAGTAGAGCTTTATAGTACCTACTTCATCAGTTCCATGACATCAACTGCCTTCAAACCATTGCCTTTTTGAACGACGCAATGTTCCATCAAATTCTTTTTTATACTGCTTAGAATATTCTTCTTCCTCTTTCTGAATATTTAGGCAAAAGTCTACCTCTGGTAAGAAATAGTTTTCAAAATACACTGACAGTGGGGTTAGCACCTGAGAAAATCCCTAGGCAAGATTGACTGATCTGGCAAATGCAAGGCTCTGTAAATAAGACAGTTACACTATCAGTAACAACAGCGCTGTGCTTCCCTTTCAGCACAGTAAGTGTGCATTAAACCTCACCTGGAAGAATCACTTTTTTGGATGAATAAGTCTCCATGCTTACTCAGTTCTTGCCCTCCCTGTTGAGACTGCCAACAGCATTGCCAATTAGTGCCAATCCTGAATGCAGATTGTAATATGAATAGGCCTTTCAATATTTAATTCTAGACTTTTGCACTGGTGGCATATAAATATTTCATTAGTGCCTTCCTTCCTTTCTGCCATTTTTTCCCTGAAAAAGAAGCAAAGCTGTCTACCTGAAGGACTAGCAGAAAATGGGCAAACAGGAACTTGTACTTTTAAGTGCTCCTCCCAGCTCTAGCAGTAAACTCTGGAATCAGTTCTTTTTCTTGGGAATCCTGATTTATTGAAAATGCGTGTTACAGGGTCATAAAGAAGACACTCAGTTTTTATGTGATGTGTTTTATCGCTCACTCTCAAGCAATATCCAAGATCAGGAATTCAAAAGCTCTCATTTGGCTGGGTTCAACTCACTGGAGTTAGTGGCAGGAACACTCACCAATGCCAGCAGCAGCGGTAGGCTGGAAGAGAATAAAAACATGCATAAGGACAACTCTCATCTCTGGACTGGGGCAGGTACCAAACATATAGCATAGTTTGGAGATCCTTTATTTTTATCTCTGAAAGTCCCCTTAGACATTAGGATACTTCAGAGCAAACAGAACCCACTTTGTACTTCTCTAAGAGAATCAGTTCTGAGACTTATCATTATATATCTTTTTTGACAACGAATGTGAGGCACGACTTACTTTCCATAGCACTTGCAGAGCATGAAACAAGGGCATTTGAACGTGCTGACTAGATTCAGATCATCTCAGAAGGCATTAACAAGCTAGTCATGTTACACTGTAAATCCTAGCAACAATAGGCATATGCATGAACAGAAATATTGCATTCAAATCTGTGGAACATGTAATCAAACTGAGAAAAATAAAATATTTTATCTCTTAATTGAATATGTTACTAGATCTAAAAAGTCTTTGCCAGGAGAGTAAACACAACTAGTGTAGGCCTCCGCTTGCTGCAGATGACTATATCAAGACCGAGTGATGCCACCATCTTGACAGCTAGACATGATGTGATCTGGACTAAAGAGTGTAATTGCTAAAGACACTTTTCCCAGATTACTGGCACTTGAGGACCTGCATGAGCACTGCATGAATCACTGTCATGAGACCTGCAGAAAATCACTCTTAGACAAAACCACTGGCAAATGTTTACACTCTGACATTTACATTTCTGATACATTCAGTATAAAAAAAAGAGAAATGTTGCTCAACACAGCACATATCACAGAGCATTGGGAGGCTATACAGGAATGCAGGGAACACAATGTAGTGATCCCCTTTTCAGGTATCCCTCAAGGCGTTGTTTTGGGGTTATACCACTATGACTAAATATCAGAAGCCTACCCTCAGTTTCAGGCAGATTCAGGGAGGTAGTGAGTCTGTGTGCTGGAAGAGACAAATAGAAGTTAAACAATTTTAATCTGACTTCAGATACAGAAGTGTGCTGCTATCACGTTGTGTGGAGTTTCTGCACAAGTGTGTCGGCAGAGGCACTCAGTTTTTTGATAGATAATCCTTGAGCAAGGAGCCTTCCATAATTTCTCCCTCACCTTCACAACATCTGTGTATCAGATATATAGTTGTTGCGGTGACCCAGCCCACTGGGGGGCTGTGGCGGGGGTCCTCCCCCAGGCTTGAGTGACAGGCTTCTCCTAGGACACATCATGCTCCCAGTTCTCTTCCTTTGATTGATTTGTTGTTCTCCCTGCTCCTTTGTCCCTTATATGTATGTTTTCCCTTCCCTGCTTCCCCGTTGGCCCTCTTACCTTAGTCCTCCCTCACGGTATCCCTATTGGTGCCCTTGCCCTAGTCCCGTCTCTGTACCGCCCTGCACCCCGATACCGTCGGTCCTGATGCTCTGCTCACCCCTCGGACCCCATATATAAGCCCTGAACCCTATCCTCTGTCTTGTCTTTGACCCCCTGGTACTCTCCGTGATGGGCCTATAATAAATCTCTCGTGGAACACCATGCCAGGACCCTTCCCGACTCTTCTGTCGTCCACCTGCGAGTGTGTGAGTGCCGGCTGCTTCTCTGGCTGAGATGGATGCTGCCTGCCTTCGCTCCCATGAGAGCCTGACCCCTTTGAGCTGCTCCCTCCAGGGAGCCCACCCTTATGGAGGCTCAACAAACGGGAAAGGACGGGAGCTATTTGTACATTCGAGCTCGCCAGCTGGAGTGCAGCAGCCCCGCCAGAGCGGCTTCCCCTGCGTAGGTGCTTTCGGGAGGGTCGCGGCACATCCCATCAGAGCACGCCGCGACATATAGTGACATCCAGCAGCAGGGAAGAGTAGTAAGAAGGTGGCACCCTGTTACCAGCTAGCATACAACAGGAAGGTTACTCATTCTAAAATCTCTTTCCCCAAATTCTGCTCCATTCAAGGTCAGTGCTGTGACTCTCATAAAACTATGGGAAAACTGTAGCTTTCAAATTTTAACAAAGGTTATCACCTTGCTTCAGAGTGTTGTAAGTAGAGAAGCAGAAATATGTAATTTCCTTCTTTATCATGGCAGTATCCTAGTGCCCAATCATGAGTGTTATGTAGACCAGTCTTATGAAGAATAGATAGGCAGGAAGAGATGCTCTAGATTCCGAATGGGAATTGGAGATAACCAAAACTCCAGCTGTAGATACAGGAGGGAGAATGGAGGAGCTCTGAGACTCGCAGTGTTACGTGTCAGCCTCATGTTCTGAGAGGCATAGACAGGTATGGACTGCTAAATATAATCTAAACCATGGTTGCATCCTGTGGTGTGTTCTGATCATTACTTTTAGCACTCCCAAACTATGTTTTAATCTTTAGCTCAACAGGTGTAAACCTAATTCACACCTGCATCTTCAGAAATGATGCATTTTCCAGACTCCACAGGGTAGTGGACTTCCCTGGGTAAGTTTAGATGCCCTTATGTCTACACAGTACCCTTTCCTTAAATACTAGGGCTGTGGTCAACAGTGTTATTATGGACTGCAAAGTTTGTGGAAAGAAATCCTTCTCAGCAAGTGTTATTCAGAATCTCTTTGAAAAACAACATGAAAATGGAAAGTGAATATGAGATCCAGTGATTGTCCTGAATCGTCAAACTCTCCAAAGCTCCATGGCAACAACTGAGGTAAAAGCAGGTTTGAGGCAGCCCACGAGGTTTTTGTAAGCTCTGCCTGCCCTCATCCCAGGCCTTACAGTTCCTAAATAGAGCAGGCACAGTGTTTGAGGAAAAGCTGTGATTTTCTCTGAGAAATCAACTATTGTGTGGGAGCACTAAAAATGGTGCCACAGTATTTAAATAATATTGTTTGTGCAGACATTCTTCACAGAATGAGCAAAAACTAAGTCCTCATTGTACATGTAAATAGGATTAATATTCAGAGTTTTATTCATTTCTGATCTCCCATTAAACTAGAATAGTCTCCCAAACTCAGAATGTCATGACTCTTAAGCTAGGTAGACATCACATGCTTATAAAGATGGATACAATTTTTAGCATAAATACCTCATGTGTAAAGTAAAATATTCAAAAGTCAATTTTTACTTGCTGTATCTGTCAGGAAAAAAAAAAAGATTATGTTTTTTTTTTCAAAGTATTGCTTTACCTTTTTTTTTAACTTGCAAGATTTTAATAGAAAAAAATTACCTCTTTTGCAGCCTACCTCCTATTTTTGAAGTAAAATATTATGACACGAGGCTTTATTCTTTATTCTCTTATTCATACTTTTTCATTGACTGTATATGTGTACAACCATGCATCAAAACTGAGTTCTGTGTTTCCACGGGGAGTCTGAAGAGGGAGAAAATTTACTGTTTTAACAGTCATCCTCACTGTGATGTAAGGTTTGCTTGTGGAAGGCCTTCTAAAGGTGACTGAATTTTCTGTTTACTTTGTCTCTAGCAGAAGCTTGTTCCTGTCAAAAGAGATGCGTAGCCTTCAGATCTTACATACTTTTGCCTAGGCTTTATGTATGGCGTAAGATAAGGGGCAGTACAAAGTCAGTAGATTCTACATCAAAATTTGGCCTTTATTTCATGTGTAGCTTGGTAGACTAATTACATCAGCAGTACCATTCTACGTACACTGGTATACTTTGCTAAAATATTACCTAAAGCATATGTTTTTCAACTTTTTTCTATGTTGTCTTTATTTGATTAGCAATGTCATACTAAGACAGTTAGGTCTCAAGATAAATATTTTGCAGTAGTGTTTTGGGAGATGAAGTTGACAAATCCATATTCTTAGATTCATTTACTGCCAAAATTCAAGTGCTATTTATGTCAGTAACCACCAGTTTAAAATAAAAACTTCACTGACAGTCATGTAGGAAACTCTCAACTTATCCAAAGCTTGCATGTTTAAAATTCAGACATTTCCAATGTTCCAGATTAGAAGTAGTGGTCAACACTTAAAAAAGGAAATGCCTGAAGCCAGATTCCTAAACATGTACAAAGGATCCTTAAAAGCCACTTAAAAATCTGAAACAAGGTTAATATCATGTAGGAAGCTAATTTGAGGCATCTAGCTGTGAAAATAATAGACATTGTTGCTCAGCTGGCCTTGGCTTCCTCTCCAAGGGGATTCTTCTAGATTTTGCAAACCCACACAGATGTAATAAGGAAACAAATTTTCTCTCCAGCAAAAATGAGAAGAAATGAGAAAAAATGATTTTTCCACATTTGTCCTTCAAAATGTGGAAAAAATGATGATGATGATAGTAATAATAATAATAAATATATATTGAAAATCATAAGGTCTGTTTAAGTAAGCCAAGATTTTTATCTATGAATGCAGTTTATGCAGTTCATTTAATAATTCAGCAGATTTGGTGTCAACAACACAGATCAAATTTGCACCTTCTCAATGTTATTCTCTGTTTTCAAAGCAACGGTCTCTAAATATTTTGGTTTGTGCTTAAAATAATTTTTGTATATGTGACATTTCATCTTTCTAACCTGTATATGGCAGTAACTAATAAACCTAAAGTGCTTAAGCAAACTTGTCTTCATTTACTAAGTGTAGGAAGATTATGCTTCTCCAGTGACACTTTTCTCTTTTGTAACTACTAAGTGTAATAGCAGAAAGACTGATTCACAGACCTCAGAAACATGATAAACATATTCAGACCAAAAAATCTAATCATGTACATTAACAGAAAAGCTTCCCATACAAATCACTGTCCCAGCCTAAGCTTTGCCAAAACAAATATTTAAGAAATGTATCAAAATTAGGGATATGGACTGTGATTCACTTCTAGTAGTGTTGCCCAATACTTTCATTATCATGAGAGTCTGTCTGGGCTGCTTATAATTTTGCAAAATTGCACTCATTCAAACTGAAGTTTTCTATAATGAGAATTTAGCTGAAGTTTTGATCAACCATGTGTGGTTTTGTTGTCATTGTTAGGCTACTTTATTTGCAGGGGGCAGTGGTGGATTTGCATTTATTGAATTTTTAACCAAAACAATTCGTCCATTTCAAAAAACACATCAGAGGAAATGAGCTGTCAAATCACACCTAAAATTCTCACAGCAACTCAATACAAAGCTCCTGTGTTTTTATGCTTCAGAATGAGATACAAAGTTTGGTGAGAGGAACATCTTCCTGTCAGGAATATGATTTTACGATTCTTATGAGAACGCAGCTTAGTTTCAGCACAGAACTACCTTCCTTCATAGAGTAAAAACGTCTTTGTTATAACAAAAAAAAAATTTTACATTTTTTCTGAAACAAGCCTGCTATTCAGCCATGTATAAAAGAACCACAAAGCCTGAAAGAGGCTTTTAAAGGCACAGCTGAAAAATTTTAAATGCGAAAAATTGTTGTGGGTTGTCTTTCCTGTGGTTTTATTGCCTTTGCCACTGAAAAAATGTAGCATAGGGCATGAAGATTCAAACTGGACAGAAGTGAAAGAAGCAGGTTCACAGGAAGAATGGAAATGATAAACACCAGAGACTGGAAGAGGAGCTGAGGATAGTTTGGAGCAAGAATGTGCTCCAAATATGACAGGTGCAATGAGTGTGCAGAAAGTGTTGGACAGAGAGAAGAGAAGGATCTCACTGGGAAGAGCCTAAAATACTACAGGCCATAGGAAATAAGGATGTTGTGACCCACTGCAAAATCTCAAGTCTCTGTTCACACTTCTATCAAACAACTGGGGTGAAAGCTTACAGCTGGGTTGAGACCCAACAGCTGTAGCAAATACTTTAGGTAAGGAGCACATCTCTTCCCTGGTGTTCGGTCACTCACATTAAGGTTCTTCTCTGTGGTATGTTGGCCTTGCCTGGCTGTCAGCCTCACCACCAGTCCCCGGCACTCCCTTCCCACAGCAGGACGTGGATGAGAACTGCAGGAACATAAGTGAGGAAGCCCGTGGGTGGAGATACAGGCAGGGAGATGGTTTGCCAATTGCTGTCATGGGCAAAATAGACCCAACTTTGGGTAATTTAACAATTTATTGCCAATTAATGTTTTTAATTCCAGATTCGGGAATGGAGAAGGAGAGAGGAAAGAAGCAAATGCTAGAATACCTTTCCCCCTCCACTGGTCTGGGTGCCCAGCTGCCCTTTCTTGCTCTTTTTCTCCCCCCACCCTCCTGCCCAGATGGTGTTCTCTGCCCTTTGTCCATATCTGCTCCTTGAGGCACTGCTTGGCTGACTTGGACAGCAGCATCTTGGCATCCATCCCTTGAGAAGCCAGCAGCAAACAGTATGAGCTGTCTGGAACATGCACAGTGGGCTGTGAACAGCTGGAACTGGCACATGGGGCAATGCGTGTGGCAGCCCACACCCACCGCACTGGCAACTACATGAATCCAAGCAAGGGCAGGCTGGGGTCTGCAGAGTTTGGTGCGGGCCATTGAGGAAGAGGAGGGCAGGGGCTGGTGGGCTGGGTCCAGCAGGGTAAAGCAGTGTAGCTGCACAGGAGAACATCCCAAATTTCAGCAATACCCAGGCTGAGGTCTCCCTGGCAGCCTCAGTGCGCCCCTGGTTCAAGGCAATGCTCAAGGATGTGGTGAACATCCCCCCCTGACTGGCCTGAGGAGGGAGGGGGGATGGCAAAGGTGCCTCTTCAAATTGTGGAAGAAGCTGGAAAGGGTGCTGTGAAACATCATGCTGGAGGGCAGGAAAGAGTGGGGGCTGAGCTGGGCCACAACTGTGGTGGTACGGGGGGAACAGAACCGCATCCTCCTGCGGCAGCCAAAATACAAACACATCCTGCTTTGTGTGGACAACTTATTCCAGTATGTTACCACCCTCACAGTAAAGAATTTTTTCGTAATATCTAGCCTAAATTTCCCCTCTTTCAGTTTGTATTCAGGTATTTCAAAACCATTCAAATGCAACTTTATAAAGATTCTTAGAAACAAAGTAATTTCTAAATCAAAGACCTGGAGAAATGTAAAGATACTCTTCCTTTTTCTTTTGTATTTCTTTCTCAGAGACAAAGTTAAATTTCAAGCAAAACTGTTAAAAAGAAATTCAATCAGAGAAATCTGCTGGAAACTTTTATATAGCCCTTCACCCTTTGGAAAATTGGCCTGTTGCATCTTCAGCCAAGCTCACCCACTCAGTGTGTCTCTAGCAGTTGAAACTTCTGTTCACCCTGAGTAAATAAAACCTACTGCAGTGATAGAACTGTTGACAAAAGAAATTAATTCATTTATGAAAGACTCTTGTATTACAGTAAAAAATTCACAGAGATGAGCAGGCAAAAATTAATAATTCTATGGTCATCATAAGGTTTATGAGTTATGTTAGGCCTGAGGTCACCCATGAAACAAGAGAATTAAAAGACATATTAAAAAGACACATCCTCAAGGAACACTGGACATGTAACTTATAACACAAACCTGTTTTTTAGTGTAATAAGGCATCTGATTGTGTACAATTACCCAGGAAGGCTTGATTCTGACCCATTCAAAACTAATTTGTTTATTAAATGATGTTAAAGTTTTTTCAATAATGCAGATATAAAACACAAAAAAGTCTAAAGTAAACTCATAAGATGCTAAAGTGAGTAAACTCTTAGCCATCCCTTAAAATGAAAAGAAAAAAACTATTATTTCCAATAATGCAATCAACAGCTGAGCAAAAGAAGGTTCAGTGACTGCTTAAATAGCAGTTTTAAAGGTTCTTTCAACAGCCACACTTTGATCATTCAAAAAGACAGTTTTCAAGTTTTCAAAACCTTTTATAGCCATTTTGATGTGTTACATTTTTTTACTGTCATTGAAATGCATTTACTGTGACAATTAGAATTGACGGCAAATATAGGGGAACTTTATAAGGATATTCAATCACTCTAATGCAGCTCTAGGTCCTGATGGATTTAGTAATGACTTTTAAAATGAAATTCCAGACAAATCAAACTATTAAATACTTCATCCAGTTAAAAAAAAAATAAAAATTGTCAGTGACATAAAAGCTAAAGAAGTCTTAGAAAGGATAATATGTACATATCTTTCCACTCTAGATAATGTTAATTTGTTGAATGAAAATTTATCCAAAGCACATAAGCTATTTTTCAGTTCATCTGTAATGGTAGGATTTAGGGAGTTAACGATAATAAAGTCTCTTATCCCTGCAGCATTTTATTGTGACTCCAGGAGGGTCAAAGCCATAATTCTTTCCCATTGGGAAATTATCCTACTCTTAACCCACCATTATATTTTACATAGCAGAGTTAATGCAAACACACTATAGTGATGTATAACTAAAGCATAATTCATTAAATGAGTATAAATTTTATGTAAGACAAGTAATGTAAAGTAATCCTTGAACTTTCCTAACTTTTCTAACATGTAGAAAACAGAGGTTGGAAAGTTGGGGACCAGAGGGCCAGTAGAAGTGGAGTGTTTGCCCTTTGCTGACTGTGTGATTTCATTAAGATGTCAGGCTGGCTAGCTGTGATCGTGCACCTCTGTCCCCTCTGTGAAGTCTCCCTGGAAGCATAAGGAAGTGTGTTACACATGGAGCTGTGCCTGCTATGACAGACTTTGTCATTCACGTAACATCAGCTGCTGAAAGCTCATAGAAGTGTTTGTGCTCGTCTGTAAAAAAAAATAAAGAGAAAAAAGAAAACCACACTTGATGCATAATCAGTTTTTAATCAGTCTTTTTATCTATAAAATAATTGCTTTGAGTGCTAATTAATTTCTCAGATGTTAAGATGTTACATGTTAAATAATGCTGAAAGTGTTTTGCAAATGAATGAATGAATTTCTTATTACAACAATTCTGTTGAACAAAAATTTTTTAGTTTACGAATGTTCTTTTCACAGTCATAGTATTTATCTGGATCTGCACTTGGATAGATATACTAAAGTATACACAATCACCACTTGTCTAACTTGAAATAATTGTTTCATTTTGATTTGCCAAACTGTTTTGGCTATGTGAATGAGCCAGTGTGTTATTTAAAACATGTAAATAGAATCAAGAGATCTAAGCTTATTGTTTGTATTTTTTTTCTGTTCTATGGAGAATATGTACCTTTAAATAGTAACATGTATTATGGGATAATATTCAGTTCTGAATACTGTAAAATTTATATATTAGACAAGAGATTTTTAACATGTAATGTCCTATCATAGTAACATATAGTATGATTTGAAAACACAAATCTCAAATTATTACTTAGTCTTCCACAAAAGTGTCTTCGTTTAAGACAATTACTGGGGGTGAAAAATCCAAAATGAGTTACGTCCTCCTTAGTTTTAACCACTCCCCTTTCACCAATAAGGAGAGACAAATGCGAGATGATATAAGTGAAAAGATAACAGTTTGCTAAAAATAAAACCAGCAACAATCAAGATAACAGCAATAACCAGTAGATAGAAAGGTACTGGGTCTTGTGGACGCCCCAGTAACAAAGAAAACAAGATGGTGGAGAAGCCCCTTCTTCCAAGATGGTGGCTACTGTAGCAGCCTGCATGGGCCAGAGGAAAAAGACAAGATGGTGGAGAAGTCCCCTTCTCCAGACCATGTGGTGGAGAAAAAGAACAAAGGAAAAAAAAAAACAAGACAGTAACCGAACCGCCATGACTCCAGGCCTGCCTCACTCCAACAATGGGGAACAAGGACAAAAAAACCCTGGAAAAACTATTCTTTTCCGTAAGGCTCCGATGCTGCCAAAAACACAGGAAGAAACATCCTTGCAAGTTGCAGGTCCAATCCCTCCTCAGCAAAACCTTCCCTCTGGAACAAAAAAAGTAGCTTATTAAGCCATTCTAGTGGCAGATGGAGGTGGAAAAGACCTTTAGGGTTGAGTCCAACTGCAAATCTAAAACTGCCAAGCCCACCACTAAACCATGTCCTTAACTGCCTCTGGGGATGGTGACTTAACCAGTTCCCTGGGCAGCCTGTTCCAAGGCTTGACAACTCCTCCTATGAAGAAATGTTTCCAAGTATTCAACCTAAACCTCCCGTGGTGCAGCTTGGGGCCATTTCCTCTTATCCTGTCATTTGTTACCTGTGAGAATATACTGGCCCTCACCTCATTGCAACCTCCTTCAGCAGTTGCAGAGAGTGATAAGATCCCTTCCCTGAGCCTCCTTCTCTCCAGGATAAACATCCTCAGCTCCCTCAGCCACTTCTTGCAAGACCTATGGTCTAACTTCCTTCCACACAGCCTTCCCCAGGCAAATTGGTGGGCTCATTATTTTACAGAAATAAACCCATCAAGGAAGTAATCTGGATTTGCTGAAGTGGTACACACAGGAGACAAAGAAAAATCCTGAAGAATGACAGAAAAAGCTATAGCCAGCACTGACAGGGAAAACGAGATTAAATGTGTTCAGGTCCTACCTGGAGACACTGGACTCTAGGCAAGCTGGAGAGTAGTAGACATCCTACCTTACCAGAAAAATTACAGGTTGCAGCCAGTTTTTCATACATTATTGTTCTGTTATCCACTTCTGTGCTAGTAAAGCTCTTACAGGTATTCTCTGGCCTTTTACAAACAGTAATTTGGGGCTGGGCCTAGGGAGTGGTGGGCAATGGTGCCACATTCATCTGGGGACCAGTCACTAGTGGTGTCCCCCAGGGATCACTGTTGGGCCCAGTCCTGTTTAATATCTTTTCTGATGATCTGGATGAGGGGATTGAGTCTACCACAGCAAACTAGCAGATGACATCAAGCTGGGTACAAGTGTTGATCTGTTGGAGGGTAAGAGGGTTCTGCAGAGGGACCAGGACAGGCTGGATCGATCAGCTGAAGCCAGCAACATGAGGTTTAACAAGAGTGAGTGCCAGGTCCTGCACTTTGGTCACAGCAATGCCCTGCGGTGCTACAGGCTGGGGACAGAGTGGCTGGGCAGTGGCCAGGCAGAAAGGGACTTGGGGTGCTGGTGACAGCAGCTGAACACGAGCCAGGGTGTGCCCAGGTGGCCAAGAAAGCCCATGGCATCCTGGCCTGGATCAGCAATGGTGTGGCCAGCAGGACCAGGACAGGGATTGTCCCCCTGTACTTGGCACTGGTGAGGCTGCACATTGAGTGCTGAGTCCAGTGCCAGGCCCCTCAATTTAGGAAGGACGTTGAGATGCTCAAGCGCATTCAGAGGAGGGCAGCAAAGCTGGGAAAGGGTCTGGAGCACAAGTCATACAAGGACTGGCTGAGGGATCTGGCGTTGTTCATCCTGGAGAAAAGGAGGCTATGGGGAGACCTTATCACTCTCTACAACTGCCTGACAGGAGGCTGTAGCCACGTGGAGGTCAGTCTCTTCTCCCAGACAACCAGCAACAGGATCAGAGGACACAGCCTCAAGCTGTGCCAGGGGAGTTTTAAGTTGGATGTCAGAGAGAAGTTCTTCACAGAAAGAGAGATTGGTCATTGAAATGGGCTGCCCAGGGAGGTGGTGGTGTCACCATCCCTGGAGGTGTTTAAGAAAAGAATGGATGTGAGAACTTAGTGCTGTGGTCTTGTTGACAAGGTGGTGTTAGGTCACAGATTTGTCTCTGTAATCTCAAAGGTCTTCTCCAACCTAGGTAATACTGTTATTCTGTGATACTGCAGGGAAGAAAACTCTTCTTCCATTTAAGCAGTAAAAAATATGAAACAACAGTCAAAATCCTGAGTTATTGAGTCTCTTCAAAAAATTTATGGAAAACACAATCACTGGAATACCTACTGACTTTTGAGATGTATCTAATTGTAGTTAACTCCAAAGCACTGTGACACATACAGATTTTTTTGGCTTTTGTCATAATCTGACACTTACACCAAACAATAACCACAGCAAACTGGTTCAATACCTTCGCTAAAAGGTGCTGAATTTTACTCCATTTGAGACAGTAGAACTGCAGATGTGGGTAAGCACTTTCCTAATGTAGCTGCCTGAGATGGAGAGATGTATGTGGCCCTATCTTTGCCAGGTACATTACCTCTTCACGCAGTGCTTCATTTCTTCCGAAGTCAAAGCCCAGTTAGACAAAATAATATATTCACTGTGGAAAATGAAGTATCACCCACCAGATACACATCTATAATACATGTATACTTCTGTAATGAGAAAATGGGCCAGAAGCATTGATACATGGTGTTTATCTTGAAATATGCACTTAATGTTTTCTTGTTGAATCACAGAGCACTGGAAATGCTGGTATACAGCTTTTAGTAGAAATGAAGCATTGATGTATAACTGCCACACTGTCTACCTGAATTCTTAAATCGTGATCATTAATTACTCAACTTGCTTGCTTTATGCATGGCAGGGTGAATTATACCTGCAGTGGGTAGTACCAATTGTTCAAGCTAACAATTTATTCATGTTCCATGCATGCAAGAACAATCTTAGTTTTTGGTAAGACAAAATGGCACACAGCAACTATTGACAATGAATTACAGTTTTTTAGAATTTGCTGCTTGAGTGAGTAGCAGGCAGCTTTTGAATAGCAACTTTTAAGCACACATTACAGGATGGGATGAGAGGGGCAGTGCTTGACACCAAGTTCTGTAGGGCAGTAGATAAAGAACTTAGGTTAACAAAGCATCTTGCTTTTTGATGTACTCCTTGTACCCAGGCTGATTGCTTCAGCTCTCTCAAATGAACCACATAGAATTTTAAAACTTAGCTTTGTGTCCTGTAAAGCTGAATTTGGTAGATGTTTTCTCAGTTTATTTAATGTGTAAGTAGCCTCAGGCTCCCATGGAATCCAGCTTTGTTTCCAAGTGCAACACCAGTACCTCTCCTCTCCACTGATTCTTTGATGAAACAGCTGGAAGGCTAAAACATTCATTCATGAATCAAGAAAGCAAGATTACTACCTCAATCAGATGGGAGAAAAATGCACATGTCCTGCCAGTGTCTCCACCTGCCTGCTGTCAACAGGGCACTCCTCCCCTGCATGGCTGAATCTGTCCTGTTAACCAAGCCAAGACCCAGGAGTACAAGTGAGGAGAGTAAGAAACAGCCTACGTCCACAGCCAGGTATTTAGAGTACGCTACCAATACAAGCAAAGCACAACTTCCAGACACTCCAGTAGCCATTTTGCTTTAAACTTTCTTCAGGCACAGATCAAGAGTTAGCATACAATATTTTTTTTCTTTCATGGGATGTACCCTACACATTAGCTTTGTTTTATAGAGGCAGACTTTCAGGAGGCTTCTCCCGAATGACAGAAACAGGTACATTTCAGGAAAAACACGTTAGAAAGAGCAAAGTCGGCCTTACATTCTTAAGGGCAGCTTGGGACTCAAGTAGGTCTCAAATGGCAACAGTTTCCTGCTTATTACCTCAACAGCTGGAAAAGAGACAGGCTGAAAACGTGCCTGGTTGGCTGGTGGTTACCGGCTACTTTTACTGAGTTTCCTTTGCTCCTAGGAGGTATTTATGGCAGGTGCTGTACTTTACTAGGCACCCTCTGGGAAAGCTATACATCTAAATCAGCAGAGCACAGGCTAGTGCAATTGGTGCAGCACAGACTGCACCTCAATGCACAGTATTTCAGTGTGTATTTGCCTTTCACCTCCAGACTGGGCAGTGGCTTTTCATCCTCTTATTTTCAAGCTACTGTGACACAGTGGAGAGTTTAGTAAGACAAAGATGCAGGGCACGGTAACACCTAGCTCTCAAATGTTGACATCTTTGGCACTAGCCCAAGTAAACATGTGATTCTTATTCTTTGACAACATTTTCAAACATTGATTTAGTATTTTCTAACTGCATTAGATTGACTCTATCTTAAAAAGTACATAGCCGTTATCCAGATAGTCTAAGTGCAAGCTGATGAACAAATGTTATTTAATTCTAATCCCCCCAAGTGTCATTTCCTTTTAGGTCTCCATTTCACTTCTGGAATAACAAACAAAAGTGCTGGTTCTGATTGATGGCTCCGGCCACAAAGAACTAAACTGAGATCACCATTTTGTTTAACATAGGAATTACAATCTCTCTCTGTTATGTTTTCAGTATGCTAAAATAAAGAACACATGGCCCCCTCTTGTACTCAGAAGTTATCTCAGCACTCCTGCCTGGTCTGCTTGACGTCTTTAATCAAAAAGCTGGACTGAAAGCTTCCTAGATCATGTTATATTTACACAGTACTTTGACAAAACAGGCTGAAATTGGCAGATTGGCCCTATACAGGCATACACATGTACACATACGCACACACACACACAGAGACACACACTGTTGCTGTAAGGTGCCTCTAGCTTAACTAAAAGCTTTGATCTACTCCAAAGGCACCTTGAGATCACCAGCAAATCCAGTCTACCCTTATGGCAGGAAAGTTTAGGAGCCATGTGGCAAGAACTGGTAGAAAACTGTGATGGCATTTGCATGTGTATTAATGCTCTGGTGCATGCTAAGGGATAGTTGGGGTCTAAATTTTCTCCATGGCCTTCTCTGAAAGTCACCTCAACAGGATTTACAGCCCTTTGAAAACAGAATGAGATTAGATTTATGTAAAGTATAAGCCTTGCACTTAAAAAGCAGTTGATATGCTAACATGTTTAACACAAAAGGGATATTTGCTTTTGTGGATACTTCAGCCTGATGTGTAATTGGTAATAGATCACTGTTACCTGATATCAGTTCTATTCTGGGAATGGGTTAGGAAAGTATTGATGCCAAAATCTTGAATTCCGTGTAAAAGATTTTATTGAATTATTTACACTTACTTCTCAGGTGTAAGGCAAAATTAATTTACTCATATAAACAGCCACAACCAGAATGCCAGTCATATATATCTTCCAAGTACAAATGTAATTGTTACAACTAAAATAGATTGGACTGACTGAGGTCATTATCTCTACCCAGGTGAGGAACCCCTAAACAAGCCGTGCATAAGTTACTAGTTAGAAAGCAGTGTTACTAGAGATATGTGTTAAACATCTCAGGGTCAAAGGGGAATGGCCAAAGTAAGAGGCAATTCCTCCAAAAAGTTGTACTTCCTCTAACTTTGCAGCTTCTGGCATCTTCAGTATCAAAGTGGGATTATAAAAAATGATGAATTCCAAAATTCAGCACAGCTGACTCTACTCCCTCTTCCCCCTCGCTGCTCTATGTACACAAACAAACCAGTGATACCCACTAATGACACAACAACTTTGTAAAGTTGGCTCCAGCCCCTCATTGTGATTACTTTTCTTTGTGGGACGCAATTAAATGCAAGTGGCAAAATTAACCACATCCTGTGCATTCACTCTGACAATGTGTTTTGGGAGGCAACAAAAGACTACATGTCTCTGTAGGAGAGAGTTAACTGATTTGTAATAATTTATAATAATCAAATAATAGATTTTTTTTTTTACTAAACTGTTTAGTGTGGCATTCAAATTAATTCATCTGCTTATTCAGCAAGAAATGAAGACAGAAAGGAACAATTCCAGAAGTGCCAGACTATCAGCAAACATTCAGGACCATTGACTTTGGTCTAATACATGTTGATTCTGCTAAACTACCCAAACTGGTTTAACTCAGATTCAGAAACCACATCAGAGCAAGATTACATCACCTGTGATAGATGGTGCCAAAAGGTCAACTGAGCAGACAGGTAAAACAAAAAAAAATGCAAGACACACAGAGTTTACAGCTAGAGTTAAAAATCAGTATTGATTAAAAANTTCACCAAGCCCATTTTCTGTTAGCCTCTTTTCTTATTAAGTCATATTTTGAACAGAGTAAGTTGTGAGTGGTAACAAGACTCTAAAGAAATGCAAATACCTGGATGAGCTAGATCTGCTGGAGCATGTGTGGTTGATCCCCAGTGTTCTGAAACCTGGAGCAATCCAGAAGATTAGAAAAGGTTGCAAATAAAGGTGCAGGCTGCCTTACACCACAACGAAGGGCATCTATTTTCAGTTCACATTCAGGGGTATGCCCTTGTAAGCATGAAAGTTCCACAAGAGCTACACCAGAGAGAGTTTCTTACACACTGCTATATTATAGCCTGGTCTTTTGAGAATTTCAGTGGGTGTCTTCCAGCAATGCATTGACTGCATCAGACTCTTTGCTTAATAAGAATCAAACTAGAAAATTGCAGCTCTTCATCGGTACCAACATATTTGTGCTTTTCGTTACACACAGCTTAACAGAAATTCTTCCTCATATTTGTTCCCCCACTGCTGTGCCACATTTTTCCTCCAACAACTTTGTAAATAATATCAGTGTTGACATTTAATTTAATGGAAATTACTTGGAAAAACAAAAATATCACAGTTTAAAAAAAGTAATGTTTTCAGTAATAATATTCTTAGCCTACATTATTTAGGCAACCTGAATTTTCATTTTTCAATCATTTACTCTTTATTCCAAATTACAATATCTTTGCGTTTTGACACCACAGTTGATTGCTGAGGAAAAGTCCATTATGTCACAAGCGTAGTATTTTATTATTCCAGAGTAATGAGAATGAGACCAAAGAAAGTTTAAATTCAACAATATTGATAGTAAAGATAAAAGCAGAAACTAACAAGGGTAATAATAAACGTTGAAAGAAATTCCACTTATGAAATATTTAGGCTAGATATTTAGACATATCAGTTGTATGTAATCTCTTCAGTTGTGCAAGACTGTTTGCCTTAATATCTACCCAAGTTAAAAACAACTGAAGGGGAGAACTACACTGAATGACTCAATTTTCTATTTTCTTTTCTGATTTTCATGCATACAATTACTTTGATAGTGCCAACTGAAGTCAGGAAATTCTAATATGTGTCATATAATTAGTGAGATTTTATAAGCCTGATGTTTAGAATAGAATAAGCTTTCATCATAAAAATATTGCTTTATTCCCTTGCAAGTTAAATGAGAAAAATGAAACCTTGTGTAGAACTAATATTCTTTGAGGTAAATTCTGGATTTCAACTCCTTGGCTAAGACTACAAAACTGTAGTGTTACAAAGTGTCTTTTTTATTGTGCTGTCAGAAAGTCCTCCACATTTTTCGGTATAATCAGCAGACTGTTCAATTACTAACTGTAGTTTTGTTTTGTCAATCTGTTTCACTTTTATCTTACCTAATATTTATTTTTTAGTGATACATCTATTTTTAATTTTGACTCAGTGATAGTCTTCAATCTCTGCAGGCTCTTGTCCTCTTGCTGAGTGGGACAATTTTCTGGCTAGTAGTGCAAAAGCACTGAAAGCACTTTATATTCACATTTACTTTAACTTCCATGTATCACCATCCAGTATTTTATGAGCGCTCTGAGACAACTCTCTTTAACATTAAAAGAATCACAGCTATTCAATATCTTCTTTCCAGGTGCTTAGCAACATAACCTTTTCTTTCCTTTAACTGGAGTCTTGACAAAGACTTAATTTACACGGGAAACCTCAGCTACAGCTGCCATTCAATCCCACATTTTTCATGGACATCTTCTAGTTACCAATGTGTTTAAAATAGTTACAGAATGATGGTAACAAAGTATTTGCTTTTTCTAGTTGCTGATTTCTACTCAAAAGGCTTTCTGAGAAACCTAGTAGCACAGGGTCCCATTTTTCTCTAGCATACTATAATGGATAACGTTCTAATGCATTTCTTCACACAGCTTTTCCCTGCTGTATTGTATTTTGCCTTTGTTGTATATGCACAGCTGAGCCTGAGCTACTACTGGTTTAGCTTCAGCTTGCTTTGAGATTATTCTCATGTGGTTTGCTTTAATTATTTTCTGATTTTCATTTTATGTATTTGAACCAAAAACTGAACTTATCTATTTTTTCCTAGGTTTTTTACCTGAAAATCAGATAAAATAGCTTACAGTTTTAGAAACTGTATATGGAAATATACACTTATGTCATAAAAAAGCCCCTAGCCTTTCAGACAACAAAAAACGGACAAAGCAGCAAATAAAAAAAATTTTTTTAAATACCTTAAACAGAATTTTTCTTTCTCATATTCTATTTAGTGTTTGAAATGTACCATTTTGTTGTTGGGGGTTTTTTTTTGTATTTTGGTGGGTATTTTGTATTTGGTGACATTTTGTTAATTTCTTTTTTTGGGATGGAATTTGAAGCTTTCCTGCTCTATATAGAAATCTTTCCTTATATGTCATCTGGTTCAACATCACATTACTTTGTTTACTAAATCTGTAAGTATGATCCTGTGTAACTTTCCTGTTAAACCATTTTTTATATTTCATCTCTGGTACTTCTTGAAGGATATCAGATTATTTCATTTTAAGAAATAGTCTACTAAGTGATAACATGGTCCAGTGTATTTTACCTGGCTAGTTTTCTTTTCCTGATTCCTGCAGTGGTTTATCACAGTCAATAAGACCGTATTTTATATTCTTTTTCCTTTACCCTATAAGTTAAAAATTTTTGAGGGAAAATTATTTACTTGTATAATGTTACTTAGATCTTGGGTGAGCTCTAAGAACACTTACACATATTATTTGAAATAATTTAGCAGGAAGAATGAGACATATTCCAGTTGGTGACCATACATTTTCACATACAAACCATTTAATTTTCTGTTTCCTCAGAGAATAAGGAGGACAAAGCAAAGAAAGGAGGCCATCTTACCTCCTCAAGGTATATTAAAAGGGACAGGAGACTAATGTTGATCCTCAAAACCCAATAAAGCAATCAACCACAAAAAAGTTGCCATTTTTAGAAACAAGTTGTGATAATTTTTGCTTGTTCCTTAACTTCAAACCACCAATGCAAATCTTAGAACAAAAGCTTTTAGCACAGAGAAGTTTGCCTAACCATATCACATTAATATACTACTGTACAGTAGTAATGAAAAAAGAAAAATAAAAAACCTTCACAAAACCTAACACCAATCACCATATCATGCCAGAAGTCAGATGAAGTAGTCACAGTGTCTCATCCCCAGGATGCAGGATCTCCACCCCTGCTTTAAAGCCTTCATTATGACATCCCCTTGTCCCAATGAACAACAGTAGCATTTCAAAGGAAGTGCCTTGTCTGCCAGAACATTCAAAGTCATGATGAGAGCCATGAAACCTAAACACATACCTGAACTGAATCTGAAGGAGAGTCCATCAAAGAAAACAGATAGATATATTTTAAAATGTCACCTCATGTAGGGCTACAAACAAAGCCATAACTTGTGATAGTAGCAGGTAGAAAAACAGAGGTAACAGCAGGAAGGTGGGGGGAACCTTCTGGAGGTACCATGAAAAATCACCTGTCTATGAAAATTACAGTGAAACAGCATGCTTCTGAATGTCAGCAAGATTTTTACGCAGATGAGGATTTACTTTTTCTGCACCTGCTGTCGTTATGCATTAGAGCATAAACATCAGCAAACACTGATTAAGCATGTTGCCCAAGTGAAACATTAGGCAAAGAAGGAAGGAAGGAAAGTGTTGCAGAAACTCTAAATTATCAAAGACCAATGACTCATCCCACAGCAATTTAAGGCAGAGCCATTGCTGCTTATCAGACTCCACTGTGTTGAAAGTTTTGTAAAAAAATTTTTTTTTAAATAAATGTAACCTGACTGTTCTATTTACCAAATCCACAGATCAGTAGTCATCAACCCCAACAAAACTATGGAAATCAGATTACTGGTCAGTTGCAGGAAGGGGTAGTTCTCTTACTGTATCTCTTTGGAGAAAATATGGAAAATAAAACAAAGACCAGCAGAAGGCTCTTTTGACCCTGGAATCAAAAGGCCAAAATGTAACTCCTCTGCTTCTTACTCACATTTGTTTCTTGGAAGGGTTTTGGCAAAATACAAATATCAGGAATCCAACTCTGCCTGGCACTCTTGCCTCATTATGGAGTCTAAGCAGCCATAATCTGGTAAGTAATATTTCCAGCAATGTGGCAGAGAGAAAAGCATAAAAAGTCTGAGCAGCCATACAGGCCCTTTCTTCTGCTAGAACAAATTTACCCAAATCTAGACCTATAGACCTATAGTATTTGGTGGCCATTTTCTCACCAGTATCATAAATGGTTCATGAATAATTGCAGGATGCATGTGTCATTTTTGGCATGATTAAATCCACGTTCCAGCTGTTACTTTCAACAGCATGAAGCACTATGCATAAAGGTTGCCTATAACATATTAGAAGGCTTGTTTCTAACTGTTAACAACTTATTGCAGGAGGGTTTTATTGTGAAGACACGCCTAGTTACAGAGGAGGTTCACTAAATAATAGAAATGTTAACATACTGGTACAATAAATAAAATACGTCATATGGAGATTGATTACTGAATGTCTGTGTGACTCCAGACAAGCTTGAATTTAAAGGCATTTGAAAGGCTCAGACTTGTTCTCTTTCCCAAGGATCTAGGTCCTGTTGCCTCTGCAGGGCTGCCCACCTTAGCTGCAGGCCAGAGCCAGCTATCCACAAACATTGTGAGACTTAATGATGCTAGGAAAATGAACTAGCCATCTGCAGCTGTGTATGCCTGACTTACCAGTGATCGCTGGCTTCTCCTCAGACCAAGCTTTAACTATCTTCACAAGTAGATCTGACATAGTTTTCATCCATCTCAGGTGAGTCATAACAAAGCAATAGCGAGGCTAAAATTTCTTTAAACCCCACAGAGAAGGTTCCTTCTAGCATATGACACGGTGTGGGTGCAGTGGTGATCTGAATGCTGTGTCCTTCCCAGAGGCCCAGGAGGTGCCTCTCAAGCACACTCTCAGACACTCTGGTCACCAGTGCTGATGGAAGCACGCACATTCACAAAGGCCTTCGCTGCACCTTCAGGAATAAAGAGGCAGGAGAGGTTCATCCACTGGAGTTCCAGAAGTTTATTGCTGGAGGGGTCCAGGGGAGAAGAGCGCACAAAATGGAGGGACCAGGGGTTTTATACAGCAGTGGAGAGAGCATCAAGGCCAATGGTCTGAGGGCACAGGGCGAGGTACAAAGGCGGGGCTAGGGTAAAGGAGACAACAGGGATATGGCAAGGGAGGGGCTAAGGAACAAGGGCTAATGGGAGAGCAAGGAAAGGAGAACATTCTAGGGTATAAACATATAAGGGATAAAAAGGGTGGGAGGCCAACGGGCTGATTGACAAGGGAAGCATAGCAACGGAGCCCTACGGGTCAAAGCCATAACTTGGAGGAGGATGACCTCAAACTTGAGTACCAGAGCCTTCCCACCAGTGGGCTTCTAAGGCTTGGGGACCTTGTGGGTCTTCATCCAGCCCTTCCTTGGGCTGGGCCACTGCAACAAGCCCACACATAAGTGTGGGAAGAATATTTAACCTTAAAGAAAATCAACTGGAAATTCTGGGAAGGAAAACTGTCCATGTAGGGAGTTCATAGTTAAATAGGAAGAAAAAATAATTTGTGTTTTGACTTTTAAACCTTATTATGTACTGATGAATTGTGTAACTTTTAAATCAAGTTTGGAATTGCCTGCCAATCTGACTAATGTACTATGGCCCTTTGTAATGTGAAAGAGTGTTAGGAAAGCATTTGAATTTGCAATATTTAAATATCTTTTCATACTACATACTGAACATGAAGCCTACCTATCACCGATTTTTCAGCCCTGCCTTCTCATATGCAGACATCTTTTATACCCCAATCACTTTTAGCCAAGCTCTGTTTGCAAAGTGCTGTAAGAACAATAATATTTAGCATAGCAATTATGCTTTTAGGCAGGCCATCTTTCTCCTGAAAATAGGATCTTGAGCACCTACTGCAATTCAGTTACTAGAGTATGTCACAGCCAAGCACCTGGCCTTCCTAGGCTTATTCAGGCTAAAAGTCTTTCGATAAGCCTTTAGAAAGAAATGGATTATATACATTGATGCACTGAAATTGATTTTATTTTAATTCACCTAAGTCATCGCTAAGAATATATTCTGCTTTCCATTTTGCATTGTGAAAGCTTTTATAGGCAATATTGCAAGGTTCCAGTAACTAGATATTATTAAGGAGAATGCATTACCTCTGTGTTGAAATGACAGGCATTCATTTCAGTTTGTGCAATAATATTAAATGGTCTGATGCTTAGGAATTTGACCATCAATTTAATTAGAAACAAAATTAATTTGGTTCCTTTTGTTTGAGATTCTATATTCTGGTTTTCTGTTAACAATCCATTGGTAGTACTCTGAAGCAGGAATAATATAACTATTGAAAGGCCATTACCCAGATGCAAGGAGATACAGTCCAGATAAGGGTAAATTTTTTTAAACTATATTTTGAAGTAAAAAAAGATGAAGCATTTGTAAGATCTATTGATCTTCTCCTTAAATAACCAGAGGGAAGTTTGAATGTATATGCTAGGAGACCAGCAATTCCAAGCAAAAAGACGCAGTACTCAGAAAGCCTTACCAGCCCTGAGAGACCCTGCTAGCTTTGATGGTAGTTATAAACTCATCACTGCTCAAGATAGCTGATCAATTCTCATAGAAAGAGATTTTTAAGATAAAGTCAGAACCGATCTTTCTAATCACTAAGCACCAATTTTAAATACTACACACCAGTTTTAAAAACTGCACACCTGGTTTTAAATAATAGCCCTTGTGACAAGCATTGTAACGTCTGTGTTCTGGAGACCACTGAGGATGCCCTTAGGGCACAGCCAGATGAGAATACAGGGAGCCCTCAGCTCCAAGGACCTTACTGAGCATACAGGGTACTCTCAGCACAGGTATGCACTGCCTATACCCTCTGATAGGAATCTACTCTTTCTACTAACCAACCGAGTAAACATGTGAAATTCCTGCAGCTTGAGAGGGAGAAGCACAAAAGGATTTTAAAGCACGTGTTGTCTCCCAAGTAGCCCTACGTTTCACACATTCACAGTGCAATGTCCCTTGCTTCTCACTCTCTTTCTGCAAGACCCATGACCAAGGACAGGGAAGGAAAGCTGCTGTCCTTCAATGAGTGTTGGGAAGCCCTTGTGCCATCCTGCCCCCTAGCAATGGAAGAATGCAACAGAGGGACCGGTGACCTGGACAAATTACTTGGAAGCCTGTGCTGGTTTTCATTGAGGTAGAGTTAATTGTCTTCACAGTAGCTAGTATGAACTGTGTTTTGGATTTTTAGTAGAAGGTGTTCTGATAATACAGGGATGTTTTAGCTATTGCTGAGCAGTGTCAAGGCCTTTTCAGCTCCTCACCCCACCGTACCAGTAAAAAGGCTGGGAGTGCACAAGAAGTTGGACAAGGACACAACTGGGACCCGGACTGACCACAAAGATATCCCAGACTATATGGCATTGTGCTTATCATATCAAGCTGTGTGAGAAGAAGGAAGAAGGGGGACATTTAGAGTGATGGTATTTGTCTTCACAAGTCACCATTACATGTGATGGGGTCCTGCTTTGGGGGTTGTTGAACATCTGCCTGCCCATGGGAAGCAGTGAATATATTCCCTGTGGTGCTTCACTTGTGAGTGCAGCTTCTGCTTTATACTGATNAGGGAGAATTTCCTGAACTAAGTCACTTGTGCAACTAGGAAGGATTTTACTATCTGTACCTGTCTTTAAATGCTTTTCTTTTGCACCTGTGTTTGCAAATCCAGACAAGAGACAATATAATACAGGTGTCAGAGCATCAGACTGTAGTCCCAAGCAAGATTAAGAGTTCTCTGGCACTGTGATGGGCTGTATTGGGTAAGTCACATTGTCAGTGTCCCTTAGAGTAGCTACACATGACCACGACTGTGCTCATGCCTACGGTAATGACATCTTGCTCCTGACCTAAGATTCCCCAGATTCATCTCTCTGAGATACCCAGTCCCTGCTGTGGAACTGGGACACAGAGACTGAAAATGCTGGGACCTGAGGTTTCTCCTGACCTTCCAAAACAGCAAAACCCAGCTTCCCAGAGGAACTCACTGCTGGTTGCCCCACATACTGAGGATGGTGAAATCACATGACAAGGTGCTTATCTCTGTTCTGCAGTCCTGAAAGTCCTTGGAAAACAGAAATAATACAGCC